>LOJH01000850.1:31460-54983 GCA_001685095.1 Ellobius talpinus
TCACCTTTGTGTGAGCTCTGTTTCTCTTTTAGACAGATTCAATCTTGTGTATCCCAAGGTGGCCTTGAACTCATAGACATGGGTCTGCCTCTGTCTAGCCAGTCCTGGGATTAAAGGTGTGTGCCACCACTCCTAGGCCTGTATGGCTGACTAGTATGGCTGCTCTGCTCTCTGATCTTCAGGCAAGCTTTATTTATGAAAACACAAATAATATACCACTATACTAACTAAGCAAGCCAAGGAGGTTGGATTTAAGGAGAAAACATTGCTGGCTAGTATGCAATTTAATTAGCAGCTTTGATTGAGATTTCATGGTAATAAAGTTGATCTGTGCTCTGCTATTTCACTCAGGGATAATGTGATTAGAGTGTCCTAGACTCTGGTTTAGACAAAGTCCCTAGACAGGGTTGAGAGCCTTCCTTCCTTGATAACCTTGCCCACAGAGATGGATTTGCTGAGATCTATTTCAGAATGCAAAGGAATTCTAGAAATGTGGGGGTGTTTTGTAAACGTGCATGAAACAAAGAGTAATTGTAGCATGGTATGGTCAAACCAGGTTGCAGTGAGCAAGTGTTGAGAAATGAATGGTGAGGATGTTTTGGGTTTTATTTTACATCTGGTTACAGTTTGGCTATGTTGTTTTGTGTGTTCAGCAGAGGTTTATTTTCTGAAGACTGCTCTGCAATAGTGGAGACTTTAGGAAGTGGCAGGAAAGATGGCTAGGTAATGGGGGCACTGGCATGGGAGGGGATTAAGGCCGGTCAGGCTGATTGGCTTAATTCCCACAAAAATGGGGTGTGAAACCTGGCATCTTCCTTGACTGACTTTCCTGGAAGTGCTTCTCACTCCTTGCTGCATGTCTGTCCATCACTATGACGCTGTCCATCATGACATTGGTGCACCCATCATGCCCGCATCAGAGCCAAACTAAGGTAGATCCTTACTCGTGGATCTCCAAATTGTGAACCGAATAAACCTCTTTATAAATTTATTGGCTCCAGATGTTTGTGATAGCAATACACAATGAAAACAACCGTGGAATGAAACAATGACCCCAGCTTATAGAACTCCCCTGTGGGCCTCGGGAGAAGGCCCACTGGGGAAAGCACTTGCTGCACATGCATGACAACTTGAATTTGGATTCTTAGAGCTCATATGAGGTCAGATAGAGAAGTACAACAGCTGAATCCCAGCCTTCCTTCTGCGAGATAGGAAGCAGACACAGGAGACTTCATGGAAGCTCACAGCCAGCTAGACAGGAAAATGCAGTTCTCAGCACCAATATCAGAGGTTGCCCTACGACCTTCACATGTGTGTTGTGGTATGCCTGTGTTCTCTCTCTGTCTCTCTCTCTCTGTCTCTCTGTCTCTCTCTCTGTCTCTCTCAGATATAAATATTTTAAAATAATATTTTCATTTTTTTCTAGCTTAAAAGTCAATTTCAAAGTTTTATGGGGAAAATTCATTATTAAATCATGATTAAACAAAATCCTTCTTGTGGCAAAGCCCCCTCCTTATTTTCTTTAAGTAGTTTGTCTTCTTTCTAGAAATAATAGTTTTATCTTATCTTGTTCCTCACAAAAAACATTCTATTCCATTAATTTATTTAGTTTTGTACTTTGGATTCTATCAGATAAATTGACAGTTACATCCTTCAGATGACTTGGAAAGAAGGATTTTGTTATTAAGTTGAAACACTATCACAGAGGTTTTATTTAAAGAGAGATCAGAAATCAATGTAGCTTATACATGCTTGATATTAACTTTTTAAAACTCAATGTTCCTTGTGTACTTGCTTTTACTATAACTGTAAGTTTTAGAAGATTGAAGAACCCCCTTTTAAAAAAAATCTAAATTTTCTGTTGGCTTTTGGATGTCTGCCTGGAAAACCTCATTATTAGAAAGTGCTCTTTTTCCTTTTTATAGATTTTGATTAAAAGTAAATTACTGAGTAGGCTGTTTAATATTTTTACCTCTTGATAAACTACGTGGATTTACTAAATAGATAAGTTGGGGTCAATTACTTTCTCTTTAAGAAAGCAATTGCTGTAGAAGAATTTTAAGTGCCAGCTCCCCAAGGCATTTCAAATGATTGTTTGAGTTGATAACTAAGGTATAACTTACAGTCAATCACAGTATTCTACTGTGTCTGATACATTTAGGGATAGCCATAGTCTGCCTGCTGTGTTGTGTGTGTCCCGTGTAGACTCTGGAGTCGGAAACACCTGGCATAAGCGGCTCTGTCTCATTAGTTTGTGGTAGGGGTAGCTCTGCAGGCCTAGCCATATTCTAATTGAGCCAAGTTTTGGATTCTGGTCCTAGACAGGCCAATTACTTTAAATTTTCGGTGGCCCATACCCAATTAGACTGAACTGCTTATCACTGGGTACCTGAAAATACATAGGACCAGATATTTTGGGTACAATTCTGCAATTTCATAGCAACTGGTAAGTTTATGGCTGTGGAGAACTGAAATACTGAAGGAGGGTGGGTTTCCAGGCTTGATGTTACAGCTTGCCAGAGGTTTTTCAGCAAGTGCCCTTGTACCATTCCCATGATTTTCAAAAATAATCAAATAAATTCAAATTGAGCAATATGTAGGTGGGTGCATATTCTGCCTTCATGTAGGCATTCATTGATCTCAGGGTTGGCCGGAGACTTAGTCTCAGGGCAATTGTTCTCACCATCTCTCCTCTCGAATTCTCTGGAACGTTTTATGGAGCAGATAATAAGGTATTGCATCCTCCCAGACCCCTGGAGAAGGTTGGTGATTTTATCACCTTGCACATGAAGGGTTTTGAGTTGACCTACTTTCACTGCTTGCTCTCTGACTGTGTATGTTCTCAGCCACAGGGGCATTGCCCACTGTACCTGCTTCTGAGCTCAGCCTGTTCTTTATTCTTTGTTGGAACTGGATCCCAGGTGAAGGTTCTGGTGAGCATCTGAGGTTGTACAGTGATCCATTTTACAGTCAGATCTCTGCAAAACTTGGGCATGATCATCTTGCTATCAGAATTTATATGATATTGTTTTGAATGGATGCTTCTCTTACTCCCTTTCCTTGGAGATGGAACATCAATATGTTGCTAAGGCCTTTCCCAAACCCCAGGTACAGATGATTCCCTTGCTTCAGCCTCATGAGTAACGAAGGAGGCTTGTACCTTCATGCCTGGATTTTTAATGGTCATTTCTTTTTTAAAAAATAATTTTATTTTATGTGCATTGGTATTTGGCCTGCATGTAGGTCTGTGTGGCGGAGCTAGATTAAATAGAAATTAAGTTACAGACAGTTGTGAGCTGCCAAGTGGGTGCTGGGAACTGAACTCTGATTATCTGGAAGAGCAGTTAATTGTCTTAAGCACTGAGCCATCTCTTCAGTGCCCCCCCTTAATTGGCATTTCTAAAGAAAACTATAGTTGAAAAACAAAACTCCAAGTTGCTTAGGAACAAAATATCCAAAGATAATGAACACAGATGGTTTTGAGGAAGTGCATAGCAAGAACTTCTTTTCTCTCTTCCCTCCCCTACTCCCCCCTCACTCCCCTCCTTTCCTCTTTCTTCTTCAGTGCTAGGAATTAAACATAGCGCCTTAAACAAGCCACAATAACCCTACCACCCAACTGCATTCCAAGCCCAATAGTAAGAATTTTTGATTACCTTTGTCAATGTCCTAAGTGATGACAATGTATTCAAAAGGATACTTGTCTGTCCCCATGCTTAGACATTTTGCATAATGAAGAAAATATCTTTCCACAGAAACAGGGGATCATGAATAGATGCTGCTGATTCATAGTTATCTTGTTTTTAGCTTTCTTGTTACAAGATCCCACTTCTGGAAACTGCCTTAAATAGTATTTTGGCTGTATTTTCATTTATTTTGCTTTGATGTCACTATTGCCAGCAACTTGAATAGTGACAGCCCAGAAAACTCTAGAAAACTGAATTCTTGCTCCGGTTAAACTATTTCACAAAGAAAAGTCAGGACCCCTTTGCTAAAAGTGATGATTTCAATCAATAGTAGTAATTGCATTTCTACCCATACACTTGCTTTCAACATTTTATTTATGTGCAGTTGTTTTGGGGAGAGGACGTCATTCTGAAGATTTGTTAAAAAATTATTTGTGAGATGGATCAACACTGAGATGTTTATTTCACAGGACTGATGTCCTGAATTTGATCCTGGAGCCCCTGAGAAAGTGAAGGCAAAGAATGGATTCCACTGCATTGTTCCCTGATCTCTGCATGCTCACCATGATATGTGTGGAAACCCATGCATCACATGCAATAGTAACAATATAACTAAATGTTTCAGAGGTGCTGATGGTGATTTCCCTGATTCTGTAACTGCACACTGCCTTCTCAAGCCTTATGCAAGTACTCTTCTGGTTAGTACTCTTCTGGTTAGTTCTCTTCTGGTTAGTACTCTTCTGGTTAGTACTCTTCTGGTTAGAGTGCTAACTAGACTTCCACCACAAGCAGCTGTGTTAACTCTTGGCCTGGCACATGGAAGGAATGATACTGAGAGGAAAGCAATCTAGAAGACCCCCAAGCCCTTTTAGACATTTGTGGGCTGATGGCATGTAGACGAATGAATCAGTTAGGACAGCTCGTTGCTAGTGCCGGGTATCTCAACCCCAGCTAACGTCAGAGTTGTTGGCACTGATGCCTGAGTCTGGGAGTGAAGTTGGTGTTTGGGGAAGATTGCCAAAAGGGGTTCAGATATGTCCCATCTCCCAGTTCTGTGTCTTCTTTTTAGTCTGGCTTGCCTTGTCGTAGCAAGGTGACTGCTACACCTTCAGTCTGCATCTGTCTAGCTGCCAGACCTATGGAAGAGAGGTGCCCGGGAAACAGTGCCCCTGGGATCACCTAGCCCTGATTGGCTTTTCTGTTACTGAGAAGCAAATGTAATGCTCTAGCTAGTTTCAAATTATTTCTTTCTGGAGAGAGCAATATTTTCAATGGAAAGAGTAGATGTTCCCCAAGTAAAAGGTGATGAGTGCTGAGTACTCAAGGAGTGCCTGCCACCTTAAAAAGCAGCACGCTGTTTTGTGTTTATTGTGAAAAGCTGTAGTGTTAGGAAGGATATAACACAGACTGGGTTGTTTTTACTTTTATTTTTATTTTCATTTTTGTATTTCTGAAGCCAATAGCAAAATGACTTTGTATTGTTTTCACTATCTCTCTGTCTCTGCCCCCTTCCCTTTCAAAAAAGCTTGTGTTGCCTTTTGATGACACTTGGGGCAGACATCCTTCTCTCAGGATGTCTCCTTGGTTTCGTAGGTCTGCATCTGAACTTCGCATCTTTTCTAGTCAATGCTTTTCAGGGCACAGGGATTTTGGGCCAGCACTTGCAGAGTAAGGCAGTGGATTTTGATAGGCGCTGCATGGACATTAATACTCTTTGACTTACAAACTAAGCTTATCTGAGTTCTTCCAACAGTCAGCACTTTGATATTTGTCTAAGATCAGAATTAAGCTCAAACCAGTCCATTGAGATCTCAGAGTCCTAGCCAAAAAAAGCCAAAACAGAACAACAACACCTCCCCAAAAAAACCCTGTATTCAGAGCACCCTTGCTAGAATCCAGTTTTAACACAGGTGGCTGAATTTCCTGTAGAGGAGTAGCTCCCATATGGCCCATGGGAACTGCTCTGTCTCCACTCCCACAAGTACTTCCTTAGAGCTCAGAAGTCCCAATTGTATTAATCGCTCACTGTTACAAATACATGGCAAAAGCAGTTTCAAGAAGCAAAGGTTTATTTGGGCTCCCAGGCCCAGGGATTATTTCAGCTATCTGTGGTGGCAAAGTGGCCGTATCCATGGCAGTAGGACCACATGGTGATGGGCCTGCATATGCTTGAACCAGGAGACAGGCAGCATCACAGGAAGAGGCAGGGATAATATACCCCCAATGAACTGTGTCGCCATGTCCCAAAGGGTCCATGACTTCCCAAAATAAAGCTACTATATGACCACCAAACTTGTAGACACAGGAGTCTCTGGGGGCATCGTATAGCCCAATCATAACACTCAGACTTTCCAAACTCTTGAGATTGTTAAGTGTCTCATTACCTCTCCTTGTCACTTGTACCAAGAGACGTGACAAGCAGAGTAGCAGAGATGCGACACCCTCATCCTAATAAGCAGTGCGCTTTCGGTTATTACTGATCTGTCTTCATTTAAGAAAATTAAAAGGATTTGGTGTCCTGATGTGAGTATCTCAGCCTGATTGAGCCTTTTCTGGGACTGGAATTTAAAGGCCTCAACTAGGAGAGTAAGATGTTTATGGTCAGATGAAGTTAAATCTAATTTTGAGTTTGCCCTTTAATTAGATGATTGCCTAGCTCATTATGTTTTTTCTTTTTTAAAAAAACTTAATTCCCTATTTTTTGGTAGTGTTTCCATAAATTTTGCAAGCTAGAGCATTTACATGAAAGAACAAACAGTAGATTTTGAAAAAGGTTTATTGGGTGGAAGAGAAAGGTCAGCTGGGGAAGTGCTTGCTGTGCAAGTGTGAGGACCCACCTGAAACCTAGGTGGACATGGCGACACATGCTTGCAATCTCAGTGCTGGGCAGATCCCCATGGCTTGCTAGGCAGACAGCCTAACCCAATCTGTGAGCTCCAGACACCGTGAGAGACCCTGCTTCAAAAACAAACATGGATAGCTCCTGAGGACCAACAATCATGACTGACCTCTGACCTCCACCTGTCCATATAACCACACACAAGATTGTTTATGTTCCATCCCATGTTTTTAAATCGGGTAATTTTGAGAAATACATTTGTTAGCATATATTAATTATGCATCATGGTGATTACTACTGTGACAGTTTCTTTCATGTCCATAATGAATTTTGGTCAAATGATGATGTTTTAATGTGACCCATTACCTGCTATTTCCCCATTTGTCCTGTGCAGACACTGGCAGGAAGCTGTTTGAGGCTTTGCTGATCTTTGCATACCAACACCACACTGGGAAATGGTATTTCGTAACACTGCTCTTTGTGTTACTGTGTTCTGTAGTGGGTCCAGGGCTTTCAAAGGCATCACTTGGATGCCTTAGTCACATTTACCTTTTAAGCTTAAGTGCTAGTTGGCGCGGACAAACACCATTGATTTCACGATGCTTTTCAACCCTGATGTGGAGCCTTTTGGTTGATTTGATCTCGGGCAGGAGAATCGGAGCAGTGATTGGATTCTGTGGAATGGAACTTTTATCTTGCCTGTACCTCCTCCCTTTGCTGGGGGCTTTCAGGCCAGCAGGCCTGGAGTGGCCATCTTATTGGCTACAGCCCCAGCTCTTTGTGTGGCTGCTACCCATTTCCGTGGATATGGTTTGTTACCTCTATTTGCACTGTAACTAGAAATTTGATAAGGTTACGTGCCTGTCAGATGATTTAGATGTCAGGTTCAGATGAAGAAAAGCGGTTCCGACAAGTCAAACTGTGGTGCCGAGAAAGGGGGCAAGGATGACCTGCTGGGAGGAGGAGCGCCATCTCCATGGCCTCACTCTCTTTCTCTTTTAACTTGAGGTCACTACTTTAACCTCTTTAATTTGTCCCTTCTTAAGTGGATGTGACATGGTGACTTCTGGCTTCTATCTAAAGGGCACTGAAATGGAGGCCTGCCTTGGAGGGGAGATGCTGGCATTTAGGGAGATCTGACTTTTGAGTATTCTGATAAAAACATCTGGGCCTGGGAACTTTATCTTGGGCTGAAGCTAAGATTAAGGTCTTAGGATACAGAGTTTATTAATGCCAGTGTCTGTTCACATGTGTGTGTGCAGTGGGGAGCCTGCATTTTTAGTAAGCCAGCCTCCCTTATTTTAGGGACAGGAAAAAGCCAGACGTTCTGTAGCGCACCCTTGCTGCCTGCTTTGCAGTCAGGGCAGGAACTTGCAGGTGGTGACTTGGTGAGTTCCTAGTGTTAATTTGTCATGTCCATGGGACAAGGAGCCATAGAATCTTTGATTAATTAGATCTAACTTTCCTAGAGCCCCTTTGCCCTTAATTGATTAAGTACCAAATCTGAGCATTCTCAATATCTAAACCCTAGACAGAGCACACTGAATATATTGATTTGTTTTGGCAGCTACATCAGGAAAAAATTCTCCATTTTGCAAGTGTGGGTTAGATGGACATGACCCCACTAGAGGCTGACACAGCATCCAGGCGCTGCTGGAGTTAGGCTGAAGGCACTGCTAGCTTTATGCAATACAGTTTGGTGATGCTACGTGGTGAAGGTGGGTTTTAGAGTATAACTCATCTGTCTCGATACGATTTTTCACTCTAGCCTGAAAGCATAAATCAAAGAAATAACAAATTTACATTCAGGGTAGTTTTGTTTGAGTTTATTTAAAGGACTGAATACACACAATTCTCATAATAGCTCTTGCTACTGATGTACTGATGGTGCTGACAAAGAGAAAACTCAGACCAGATGGTTTCTAAACAGTGGGACCACCTGGCTTGTTGGCAACGCCAACGTATTCCTCTTTCTCAAATAGCTGTATTCTCACTTATGTGGAAATGTCTGAGTGTGATGTGCATGGGCCTGGGCAGAGTGGCATTCCAAAATCAGGATTATTCAGTGAAGTAAAAGCTCTCATGACACCCTCCACCTGAACCCACTTTTCCACTTAGGATACTCTTAAGGGTCACATTTTCTTCATTCTCTTTATAACTATACAATCCGGTTCTCCTGTATTCCCACACTATAAGGCAAAACAAACAAAAACAAATAAAACGAACCAAAACCATTGCTTCTTGCAATGTTTATTCTAGAGGGAAAGGAAATCCTCTAAGCCCTTCTGGAAGATTTACATAGATATGTACTCACCTACGCCCTCGCCATGGACCCTCCTAGACGGGGCCTCTCTGAAGCAGACGAGAAGACTGCAAGGGCCCCTAGAATCCCCTGTACTTACTGACCCATGACATGTGAACGTTCACAGGCAGGCAGCTGAGAGAGGTTAGCAATCAGTCTACAGACTGGTTTAGTAGCTCGTCTCACAAGATTAACTATCAAGCCTTGGAATTTGCTTGAGTTATTTGGTGTCTAATTTTTCCCTGTTGAAATACTGAATTAACTTAGAGACTTTCAGGACTGCAGTCATTTCAGAGTTTCGTTTTGAGGCTGGTATCTTAGATACTCATTTGATGTATACCTGTTGGGCATCTAACTAGTAACATGTGTAGCCATTAAAGAACCATCAACATTGACCAGTGACTACAATTCATAGGAAAATTACTTAAGATCTTGATCTTGTTTATACTGTTTAAGAATATTTTAAAGTCTTTTAAAAGAACTAACATTTAACGTTATTTTGTTGAAAGCCTTTTGAAAGAAATATTGGTCTGTTTTTGTTAAAACTTCATTTTCCTTTAAAGGACACACTGACTTCTATTTCCCTTAAAGGACACACTGACTTCTACACAATCTTCAAATTGGCAAAGATGGGGTGGGAGAGCAAAGACTTTAGGGAGGACAGCAGGTCTCAGTTGCATTCTGTGGTTCTACTATTTGGTGGCTGTACTGGCCTTGGATGGTAGCCAGTAGGCTTGTTTTCCTTATTAGGAGTTTTGGCTGCATGTGATACAAAATTCAGTCCTTATTGTCTCATAACAAAAGAAAACAAAATGATAGCTCAAAGGTAACAAGTCCCAAACTCTAGAGAAGCGATGTGCCTTCCAGGACTTCTGCAGTACCAGGAGTCAGAGGCCATCAAGACAGGATGTAGAACTAAAGCCAGCCCTGTGGGTTCTGGCAGGGACAAGCATGATTATAGATAGTTCCAGAGTTTTATAACTTAGAGTTTCAGTTGCCCGAGTGGGAGTCTCCCTCTGTATCTCAATCTTCAGGTCTCCCAGTCTTGGAGACTTAAACTAGCTGAGTTTGATGTTCTCTGGGTCAGGCCATGATTAAGACATAGGCCCCGAAGAAAGTGCTGATTCCTAAGAATCCCTGGGTGGATGAAGTAGGGAGTATGTGGGAATAGGTTTTAGGTGGACCCCATACAGGTGTCTATATATTTCATGTACAAAAAAAATGTCAAAATAGGTCTTTTGCAGAGTGATTTTTTTGAAGATTAAGCAAAATGGTTTGTAAAGTATCTGGTACAATGTCTACCACCTTCAAGCCCTTAATAAATAGTAGTGACTATCACATAGCAGGGAGACCTTGTGCTAATGCTTCTTAACAATGACACTGTCATCAGCCTGAAGCTTTCACTATTATCCAACAAATGGAGAAGCCACAATTCCTAGTATGTTTAATAGTTTCTTTTCCATGGAAGAACAGAAAAAGGACATCTTTCAAGTCATCTGTCAGATTTCCTTCTTGTATATTGTAAACAAATTTCAACTTAATGAGAATAGTCTTAAATTTATTTGGTTAAAAATGGCGGCTGAGCTCAATCAGTGAGGTTAAAACTGACAACATGGAAGCATTTCTAGTACCATTAATGTATAGTGTACATGGGAAGAATAATTATTTTAGAATAAGTTTGTTTCTCGTTGGTTTTCATTTTCAATCTACGGACTCCCTCACCCCATATTTGAAAACATGGAGGAAGCGTGCTTTCCTTTAGATGAGCAGTTTGTGTTTGCCTGGTGGAGCATACCACTGCAGGTGCAGAAGGACTGTTAGGAGCCATGTTAATGCTATTATCAGTCTGTTAGGTGCAAGCGTATGTAAGAGAGTAGAAGACTCATCTGTCACTTTCATCAACTGTGGCCCTTGGAGACTAAGGACAGGTTACTTTCCTTATGATATTTTGTGTTAATTCGACGGTTTATGTGCGTTTGCTTGGTTCCCAGTTTACTCTGGTTTCTTTCTTCATTACAGTTGGAATGTAACTTGTGTTTTAAGTTCCTAACTTCTGGATGAACTATTTCCTAACTGGAAACTGCTCATCTCCCAGGCCTTGATACATCAAAATAGGCACTTAAGAATGTTTCTTGTTGAAATATTTTGTCCTTCATTTAATTAAACATGGTACCTCAGTTCAATCGATTTTGTAATAGTCTATGCTGTGAGTTGTTTAACTATACACGGTGCTTCAGCTCAGTTGATTTTGGTAATAGTCTGTGCTGTGTGTGAGTTA
Source organism: Ellobius talpinus (assembly GCA_001685095.1). NCBI lineage: Eukaryota > Metazoa > Chordata > Mammalia > Rodentia > Cricetidae > Ellobius > Ellobius talpinus. The sequence goes on from LOJH01000850.1 coordinate 42,566, forward strand.
AGCTGTTGGCATTCAGAAATCATAATCAGCCATGTGGTGGTGGCACACACCTTTAATCCCAGCACTCTGGAGGTGGAGGCAGGCAAATTTCTGTGAGTTCAAGACCAGCCTGGTTTACAAGAGCAGGCTCCAAAGCTACAGAGAAACCCTGTCTCGAAAAACCAAACCAAACCAAACCAAAAACAAAACAAAACAAAACAAAAACCATGTAGATCTTTAATATGAGAGTGGCTATCTAAAGGATAAACAGTTTAAAAGATTTGTGTACTCAGGCATCAGTTTTCTTTGTCAGTATGGGCTTGTTTATTTGTTTGTTTGTTTATTTGCTTTGAATCAACATTTTCACCAGTACTACATGTTGGGCATTGATACCACACACGTGGTCACCATTAATTGGACACGTGGATGATTGTCACCATCAACCATGTTACAGTAGAACGACTTTTATGCTGACATGTAGGCTGGGTTACACTTGACTCCGAGTGATTCTCCCTGTCGTTTTGTACACCACTGGATCTGTCCCAGGTAGCGAAGGGGCTAACTTTTAAGCTATGCAGCTTGTCTGACACCCCAAAGAATTGCTCAGCAGCTTGCACACCCATCTCTGCCTGTGTGCAGAACATTAGATCTCATTTGTATCCAGTTTAACATTTCCACTTCAGCATTTTTTAAATTTCTCAGATACAGTGGGAAGTAATGGCAGTGAAGTTGCCAGGATGGTGGGATTTCTGCCCTTTGCTAGCTTCATGAGGTCAAGCTTCCCTTTCCTATACAATGGGCCAGAATACCTACCTGGCAGTGTTTTCCTGAGACTCTATGTAAAGAACATTTAAATTTGTGTTTCCTGTGTTTATTTATTTCTATTTTTGAAGAAAGGAGGATGGAAGGAGTTCTCAGCTGCTGATGGCACAGTGCCCACCAGATGGCTGCATACTTCACCTGGATGTTTAATGGCTGGGATGGAGTAAATACTTGCCTATGGGGATGGGATGCTCTGGGCTTCTTACACATCACCTGCTGAAGTACCTATCTAGTCTGCATTCCCATGATATATAAAGTGACCAGTATAGAGCTTGGAGATAGCAGCCATTCCTGGATGTCCAGCATTACCACCATCTCATTTAACTTACACACAAGGAGCTGTCAGTATTTTATTGCAATTATACTTGTTCTGTGCTTGAGAAAGCAAAGTCTCAGCGAGGTCCCATAGCTAGTAAGGGGTGCAGCTGGGCCACAAGACTAATTTGTCCTTGGCTGAGTGAGTCTCTGCTGATAACTACTCAGACACAGTCAAGTGTCTTGTGTATGATCATTATGGAGCTGATACAGAAATTACTGTAATCATTATATATTTTTAGGTTATTTTATATTTATATTACTTGTTTTGTAATATAAGTTTCAGTTTTGAAAAAGGCCCCCCTGAATCTAATAGAGTTGGATGTTATTACATGGACACCTGAAACATTTGTAAACCTCTCCAAATGTCTCTATGATGCTATGGAAGGCTAATTTGAAGATGAGAATTCATGGAAATTACTTTTAATGAATTTTGATTATGTTTTGAAAAGTTAATTATATCTTTAATTTCATTTAATTAACCATGCATTTACAAATTATGGTATTAATTTTTAAAAAGCAGATTTACCTTTGAACTCAATTATTTGACTTAGTATTTGTTAAAATTATCTTCACCTTCAATCAGATTTTTCTGTGCAATGCTTAATTCCCACAGGGTGTTGTAGGGGAACCAATATTTTGCATTTTAGGCTTTAAAAATGCAAGATCAAGACCAAACAGTAACCATTCTTGAAGTGGTTATAAACCTCGAATGTGTGCACAGCACCAAGCCAAAGAAGCAGATGGCCCACATTCTTTAGTATGTGGATTCTAGTGAGCCACACAAGTCACTGCCTCGCTGAGGATGTTTTGCAGGTCAATCTAACAGTTTTGCCTACAGGCTTATGATGTTACATCCCTCACAACCTTCCAGTGAGCAGAATGTGATGCTTCTGTGGTGTCCTTCAAGCTGGTGGAATTGGTGGTTGATCTCATTGTATCAAAAATGAAGTCACAAACACAGAAACACCAATCAGTAGTAAATATGCCCACAGGCTTTAGGCTTCTCTTAAGTATATTCCAACAAGTTGCTTTAAGGCTAAATTCTCCTCTCCTTCTGCTTGCCCTTCTGCCCTGGCAAATGTGATATGACCCATGGGGCCCCTTGAACATCTGGCACTCCTCGTTAGCTCATGTTTGGAACCCCCTTTCTATGACACCCTTTCATGCTCTGGATTTACCTCTGCTTTTATGCCTAAAGTTTCTGCTGTTAGTCTAACATCCTCAATAAGATGAAGAACTTAGAATGGGTGACTTAGCTTTCTGTAAGCAGAGGTTCACTGGCTAGATCACATGTCTGGTCCACGAGTGAATCCACATGAATCAATCTTTAGGCTTTACACCTGATTTTTATTTCATATCTAGGTATAAGGTGTATGTACCTGTGCATTATAAATTCTACACCTGGAACAACACTTGAATGAACAAATGACTGAATAAGTAAAGTTTTAAGTGGGGAAGTCCAGAGAAGTCCATTCCTTAGAGGCCGTTGTTATGTGTGCAGTCATCATGATCCACTATTTTTAACAAACAGTTAATAGACAGAAAACCTGACATGAAAGTTTTATACCCAATGCTGAGCACAAGGGAAGAAAAAACATCTCTTCTTCTTCTTTTTTTTTTTTTTTTGCTGGGGAGAGGCTGGGGAAGAGCTGCTGATATGAGGCCAATAAGCACTCAAATCATTGTGTCAGGTAAGTTAATTCATAAGCACACAGTAGTGGTGGGTATTTCCAAAATCCGATCTGCGCGTTCAGCTGAGTGCCCTGGCTCGCATCCCTCCTCACGGCCCTCTGGCAGATGCTGGTCCGTGGAGAGCCACTTTTATTTCCTTTTCTGAGGTGGCTCTGGCTCTCTGATCTCTAGGTCTGATTAGCAGCCCCCACTCTCTTCTCAGTTTCTCTTCTTTCTTTTTCTCCTTGCCTTCCCTCCTCTGAAACATTTGCTGAGCCACTCCCATGAGCCTCTGCAGGTGCTCTGTGGCTGGGTAGGATGCAAGCTGGCTGGAGCGTGCAGAAGACAGAGCTGACTAACGGCTCCCTGGCTCCCTGGATATAGTAAACAAATACTGGGTGGTCGGCGCTTGAGTGGGTGTTGATAGTGTACCACATCATTACAAAGGAAGAAACGGCGCCTAAAACACTCAGAACCATTTACAGCGAAGATTGCACACTTTCCAAATAAGTCACTTGAGTAGGCAGGCCCAAACCAAACTGTTCGTAGGAGTCCTGTGACTGTGGCGAGGGCTGCCGGATGCTAATCAGTTCCAAACATACAATTTCAGTATCCAGTATATTTTCTCTTTTATTTCTTTCTCTGGAAATTCATACTCAAGGCAAACATCAGAAAGAATGAAATATGGTGCTTTCTCCGGAGCTGCCGTGGGATGGAAGGGTGTGACTGGCCTCCCTGGAAGGGCTCCATGCTTAGTGTGGTCATTACCGTGTGATCTTCTCGTATCTCCAGGAGTTTGCTAGCCTGTCTCTCTGCTAGCAAAGCCGCCCAGCCACCCTTAGGAGACTGATACACTGAGACCGTGCCTCGGGCCTGTGTGCCTTCAGACCTGTGCCCGATCGTCATGAATGCTGGGAGAGTGAGGGTGGAAAGCCAAGCTCACTCAGCATTTTCTCTGCAATAATATAACCACTTATTGGATCATTTATTTATGGCAATAGCTAAAGTAAAGGTCTTAGGACTTTTAGGAATTTATGGAGAATATTAAGGAAAGTATGGAGAGAAAATTAGATATTGCTAAGTTGAAACTGATGAATTTCCTAAATTTTTCCATTTTTTTTTTTAATTTTTTTTCCTTTGGAGCTCATCTGGCCAAAGAAAATCTTTCAATAGCCTCAAGGGTAACGATTCTTGACAGGATTGAGTTTATAAACCTGAGTGTGATTCAGTGAGATGGTCCCACTAAGAATACTTTCAAACCTATGTAGGATCCACATTTGCAACAAACCTGTAATAATTTAGCTGTTAACTTGAGGCTTTCAGTTCTGAATGCAAAATGAAGATTATATGCTATGGACATGTGTTTCCCTTGTTCTTGATTTGAGATTAAAAAAAACCCAAGAAGAGAATAGTGTGAGCATGTTGTTATGAACAAAACAAGTGTTTCTCTGGGTTAGGAACTGTCACTGCGCGATCAACAGGAGATAGACTTTGCAGGATTTATCCATGTTTGTTCCAGCCCCCAGCCCACTGTTAGTCTTGATGCAAAAGAGTCTGTTTCTCTTAATTTACTTGTAGTGCTGGGCTTGAACCCAGGGTTTGACCTTGCTAGGCTACATCCCAGTCCCTTTTAAAATAAGACAGAATCTCACTGTGTAATTCAGGCTGATCTGGAACACTTGGTCTTCCTGCTTTACCTTCTTAATGCTGGGATTATAGAATTGTGCCCCCCCACAAGCATCTATAATAGCTCTGCACACAGAGTACCGAGGGTCAATGTGAGACACCTTCTAATCCCGAGGTGTGGCCTTCTATATAAATATTTTCATAAGTATTCATCTACTCGACATCTGTCAGTGTGGCACAGTGTAATCGCACCCATATGCTCCGCTGTATGACATAGAAGGGGGACTTCATGCAGGCACGGCTGACTGTTGATTCATGTCTCTCCTACTCGGGGCAGCCCAGGCTCCAAGTGTTGTTTTTTTAACTGACAAGATGGGCCTTGTACTATATTTATAATATTAAATATAATATTTAATTCCCCTTTCTACTTTCTTCTTCACTAGTGGCAGTTTAAATAGCAGCATCAACGGTGGTACTAGTACCCATTGTGAAATACATGTATCAATTAGCCACACACATTTACTAGACCATTTGATCTTTTCCCTGTATTCAGTTAAATAGCTTCTATGGTTATCATCGTTGAACAGATGAAACCAGAATGCACAGAATAGGTAGCCTCCTAAAGACCAGACAGGCCACAGGGAAAGCTTCTGGAACACAAACCTCCTTGTCTGCTTAGTACTCTCCCCAACCCCATGCCTCTCAGGATAATTCTTTCTGAGAGCTGGGCTGTGCATGTAGGCATGTTGGCATGTAGGCATGGTCTCCAATTCCAGCAGCTTCTGGGGCCCTTGTCTATCCTGCCTGGGATCTGTGATTCCTATTTACATTTTCTGTTAGTGTGAGTGTGTGTATATGTTGTACATACGAATTTTCCTCTTTCTTTTCAGGTCAAGTACAAAAGAGATTTTGAAGAAAGCAAAGGGAGGGGCTTCAGCATTGTCACTGATACTCCTGAGTTGCAGAGGCTGAAGAGGACCCAGGAGCAAATCAGCAACGTAGGTGCTGCTTTTCTCGATACGGGGCGTCTCTGGGATGTGTCTCTGGATGGGAATGTGAGCGTAAGTGAGTGTGAAGTGTATCTGTTGCTGAGTGGTGTTCAGTCTGCTCATAAAATGTGCCAATTTCACCTATTAAAGCTTTGCTCTCAGATTTCCTCACAGTTATCTCTCTACAGCCAACCAGTTATAATTCAGTATTTTCTTCATATAGTTTGAATATCTCCAAGCCTTCGAATTTGGTCAAAATTAAATGTTTATAATTAAAAATTCTGACAGTTTTTTTCCCTGTAGATCACCATATAAAGTTAATATATAGTTTGGGTCTATTTAAAAAATCTGTTTTTTTCTAATTATGTGTTTACTTTAGATATCTGTTAATCATATGTTACATCTAATTTTAGCAATAAACATTTGTATATGTAGTTACTTTCTACTTGGAAGTCATATCTTTTTAGTAATGAATTTTCCAAAATAACAAAAATTGGGACTGGCAGAAGTCCAAGGCACATTAGAATGTGAATTTAGTACTTACTAAAGCTGGGTAAATAGTTCATTCTTAACTTTTTTGTAGTTCATATTTGTGATTGTATTTCTTCCAAGGTATTTTATGAAATGTGTCAAAATGTATTTCTCTGCAAAGGAGTAGTTTAACGTTGAATATCCAGAATGGAAATCGACAGCCGTGTATGATATAGTTGTGAACAAACATGCAAAGCTCATACCACTATTTCATGATTTGGTGGCTATCACTTGTACAGGTATTATAAGTGTGTATATATACATACTTGTGTATGTAGATATTATAAGTAATATAGCCCTAATTTCTAGGAAATGCTTACAATTAGCAGATGCATTTAAATTTACTGATTTTGGGGCTTGGTCATGAGATACATGCACATATATGTATATTTACATACACATACTATTTAACTAGAGTTTAGCATGTAATTTGAGAAAATGTTAGTTGTCAAAAATTCAAGAACAGGAATATTTGATGATTAAGATGTTACTTCAAGGCTGGGAAGAGGCCTTTCTTTTCATCACATTCCCTAAGGTTTATCCTGTTTGGTCTTTATGTAGACATTTTATATTAGAATTGACTTTTTCATTTAGAGTGAAGAAGTCGACTTCTAAGATCTGATGATATCCATCACTTGGTTTTTCTTATGACTCTTTGGACTGCCAAAAAAGAATCATAAAAATAATTACCCTCATTTTCTCCCATTCATTCTTTTCTCAAATCTCAAAACACTATTCTTGCTTAAAAACACAAACTATGGATGTATTTCATGGATAGTTCTGCTCAGAGCTTTAAAATGTTGTACACACTACAGTTCTCTCTCAAATGTTCAACTGGCATAGAAACTTAATCCTCAAAGAGCTAAACAACTCTACTTAAGACATCCATGTGACAGCTAACATGAGGATTGCAGCTCATTCAAAGGTAAGCCTTTTCATGTATGTTCAGATTAAGTCTATGTTCATAAGTAATTAGAAAATAACTGATCATTTCACCAAACTTTATCATTAGCAGGAATATACTTTATATTCAATGCCAGAAGTTGTTTGCAGATCCATTCTTCATCATGCCAAACCCCTTACGATGCAGGTATGTATTAATCTATAATTGTCATGTACATTGCAGTCTGTTCAAACAACAATGAGGCAGACAGTAGTCAGCTTTAAAAGCATCTAATTCAGACCATATCTTAAAGTCATTCCCCTTCTGCATTCTCTTGGTGTTAGCAATTGTAGTAATTGCAGTAGTTGTCCATTTAACCATGATGAGGTCTATCAGTGACTGGATTACAGTAAAGGAAAGATTTTACACTATTTCTATTAAGACTCTACTTTAAATTTTTTTTAATTGAAAAGTTTTCTTTTTCGTTTTATATACCAAACACAGTTCCCTTCCCTCCCCTCCTCCCTCTGCCCCCTACACTTCCCCCACCCAAGCCCCCATCCACTCCTCAGAAAAGGTAGGGACTCCCATGGCTTATCAAGTTGAGGCAGGACCAAACCCCTCCCCCCATATCACTGCTGAGCAAGGTATAGGGAATGGGCTCCAAAAAGCCAGTTCATGCCATTGGAGATAAATCCTGGTCTCCTTCTTCTGAAGAAGGGAAGCTGCAGAATATTCTGAGGTCTGGTGAATTCATTACTCATTTATCAGACCACAACTCCATGGGTTCTTTCCGTTCTGCACTGGGCTTTTCTATATTACTCCAGAGTCTCTTGCTGTTAAAAGTCTGAGCTGATCTGAGAACCATCATGTTGGTTATTCTAGTTTTCCAGACCACTTTCATTCACTCCCACTGAACAATATTTAGGCAAAACCCACACAGATAATTTTGAGTGCGACCTGGGTTATTTCTGTTTTGAGAGAAATAAGTGAGCAAGTGTCTAAACTGGAAATACTCTAGAATCTTCCTGCTAGAGATGGCTGGGTGGGGCTCACCCTGGTGACCAGAAGAGATGAGGGTTGTGCGTTGAGTCTTCCATTAGACCCCAGGTGATGGGGGAAGCTGAGTGATCATGATAGTCTATATTTTTCTTTTTGATCTACTTTATGGAATGTATTTCCAGTTCATTTTACCTTTGGATATTTAGTGACTCTTTCTAAGCTGCTGTTAATCTCCTTTGGACTGAGGAAAGAATAGAGACATGAAGCTGTGAATTTAATAACTCCAAGGTGTTTGGGGTAATATGTTATGGATGAGTGGGCATTTTTGATTGCTTGTGTGTGTGTCTGTCACTGTTATGAAAAATTTTCAGGCATTCTCATGTTCATTTGTCTAGGAATTGAAGTCATTTGGAAATACCTGCTCCGTCTGCAAATGTTTCGGGGGTGTGGGAGAAAGAAGAACCCTAAATTTCAAATTTTGAGTAATAAAAGGAGTACATATGGGTTAGCCCTGCCTTCTTTATTTTGATATCCATAATGATAACATAGCAAACACAGGGGATTTATTAAGTACTGGCATTGAAAGTGCTTCTGCCACATTACCCAGGATAACAGCAGAAAGGACAAGAAAAGAGGTGGAGTTTGGAATTTACTTACCCATAGGAAAGAAGCAGAACTGGGCTTTTAAAATAACATTCTTATTTTTCCCAGTGATGTTCTGTTGATGTCTTCATTTTAGTTTAAGTTGGTCATATCAGAGGAAGTTTGACTGACTTTATTTTATGGGATTAGAGATTTTTTTAAAAATGGGAAGTCAGGTTATTCAGCTGAAATATTTAACAGAGGGCAATGTTTACAAGTTCAGGTTTATTTCAAGTCTATCCGCAGCGGCCTGCTGCTGGGGAGCTTTGTGGGAAGTTCTGTCTTAGCATCTCAGGGTTCTATGGGTGTTCACAATTAAGTCACTCAGTTGTCATATGGCTCCTTTTGTCTCCAATCCTTACACATCTTTGCATGTTTATTCATCATAGTTTAGGAAGGTACATGTACAAAAGTGAATAGAGGAATGTTGTGCCTTTGGGGGAGCATTAAAGTGTATTTAATCTTGTCCATGTAGAGATTGCTCTTACAGCTCTAGTTTCAGGTGGTTCCCACCCTTCAACCTCTAAACAGAGCGAGCCTTCAGGGTACACGCAACAGGGTGACAAAGCGATGTGTTCAGCACCCATTCGTTCAGGATACACGCAATAGGGTGTCAAGGCAGTGTGTTCAGCACACGCCGCAGGAACTCGGTGTGGCCTGCCAGAGATAGCTAATGTATTTCCTTGCACCTGCTTATGACCACATAGAAGCTGCACTTTCCATTGCCCCACACAGTGTAGGGATAAATTGGGAAATAAAATGGCAAACTATAGCCCCAGGGGGTTTTGATAGCCTTCATGATGTATATAAAAACTAGGTGTTTATTTTCTAGTTTATCATAGGTGGGAGAAAAATATCATATGAAGAGGAAAGAAAAATAAATCAATAAGAGAGTCCTAGACTTTCTCAGACTGATGGAAACAGTAAGTTTACCATGATCAGATCTGCCTGCGTTTGTGCCGCACAGTGAAAAGAGTTGTGTGTGCCTACACGCATGCCCTTACACTACTGCCTATCCGACTGTTTCTCCTACTCTGGGAGTGCCTGTAATTTTGATTATGTATCCTGTTTTGCAACTACGCTCTTTTTTTTCTGCTGCTTGCAACCCAGCACACCCATTCATAAGAAAAGCTTGCTTGCTTTGCAAGAAAAGCTAAGTTCAAAAGCTGTCTGTAATTTGATACTGAAATGTAATTAATTCTAACTCTTTTGATATAGACACATAAATTTTCATTGACTTAAAATGTAAAATAAATTATACGCCTATTAATAAACTCACAAGGACACTGCTGATTTAGTTCCCCAAGACTTTATGAGCTAGCTTCAGAAATATTGGATTATTGGAACTAAATAATTGAATACAGTGTCTATGGACTATTAAAAGATTTGATTCAAAGTTAAGCTGAATGTGAGGGTGCACATGAGAGGGTAGGGACGATTATCTAGGGATTTGGTCTCTGTTTGTAATTTAAATAAATCATTTTGACAGAGACTGACTGTAACCATGTTCAGCTGCTGACAGTGTGAAATTGAGTTGTATGGTGGGCAGAAGACAAGCAGTCAAGAGAAATCCCCAAAGGTAAAATTTGTTATGTAATTGGGTCAACTCATGCATGAGAAATGCATGCTAATTGTAAACTGGTGGCAAAATTATCCTGTAGGAGGCAATTAGGTCTTAGATGAATCTGAACAACTGACACAGGGTAACTTGCTTTCTTTTTGTACACAGCAAACATAGAAGTAGTTTTTGAAAGGAGAGAAAGATAAAAATTAGAAAGTCATGCAGCATACAAATGGATTTTTTTGTTAATTTTCCTCCTTATATAAGAAATATAACATGCATCATTAGGTAAAAATTTACATGAAGGCTACTGATTTTAAGTAGTTCAGTGCACCAGTGTGTAAGAAGAACGGGGTGGCATTTTGTTACAACCCTTTCCTAGTTTTATTAACATAATTAGTTATGAAGTTGATAGCTAAGAAATAAGCCCTTGAAGGCATGCATTTTTAGAGTGAGCCTCTATGTTGCTTCACCAGCCTGAATTTTATCTCCAACTCATCTTCACTAGTAACTCTGATGTAATCTGACGTAGCCATGGGTCAGTAGCGCTTTCTGGAGGCAGAGATCAAGCATGTCAAAGAAAGCCGTGGGACAACAGCACATACTTCTCTTATAATGCCTAACACATGTTCATGAATAGCTCGTGCACTTGGAACACTTTGACACACTGTTTAATTAGACCCTCTGAACAACCCCTCTCCTCAGGGGAAGGGTTTCTGTGAGGAATACTTAGACTTTCCTGAGAAAACTAGATGGAAAATTACCTTTTGGCCTTACCCTTCCTGTTCATGGTCTCCCTCACACCTGGCTTTGCTTTATTTTTTCATGTAGGGCAGAACTTCAAAGGCAGATCTCTGCTTTTTATCCCCAATTTCTTAACCACAGTCACTTAAAGAAACAAATATGTCTCAGACCAGTAATTACTTGCGCATGGGCAGAACAGGGGTTCCTGCTAAATAGCCTTGTCTTGAGGGGCGGTTTGAGAAGAGCCACCACAGTATGAGAATTAGCACCTGAGACTTCTGCCTGGAGACAGACGAAGGATCCAGAGGTGTCCTGAGGTGCTGCTTTTGCGAAAGTCTGTCTCTCCATTTCTTTTGCTTCAGTCTCTCCATATCCATCCTCTCTCCATGCCTCACTTTTGCCATAGCGCCATACTTGGTCTTTTCTCCTCCCAAGCTCCGCCTGCTCTTTCCATTGTATCATAAACACTGTTGTCAGAGGACTCTTTCCAAAGTATCTGCTTCGTCAAGGTCTTGCTGTGACCGTTAAACAATCCTCCTTCAGAACTCCTCTCTGAGCAGGATGAAGTCTAATCTCCTATGTCCTTTATCAGACTCTAATGACCTTCCACGATTGCCTGAACTATTTCCGGCCTTATCTTCCACAGCCTGTCAACACTGTTTGCCTATTTCTTCTAGGCCTGGACTCTGATCTGTTATGGACTTTCCTGTGAGTCATTCCTCTTGTTTAGGCCAATCTGACACCACTGGGAAATGAAGTCCTGGCCCCAGATCCCACTTGCCCTCACCAGGCTGGTGGTGATCTCCCTCACCTCTGGGATAGTTATGGTGCTCTGAGGAGAGAGTTTAGCCACTTTCTGCAGTCATTTCCACGTTGTATTTCTCATGTTGGTTCTAATTAGTATTTTATGTGCCTAATCATCTTGCTTCTTTACCTTCAAGAGAATGAAGATTATGTACTCTTTTGCTTATTGTTTTTTTTTAATCTCCAAGAATACACAACACGACACATTGTCTCCTTTATTCAGGACATGTCCCTGCCCCTTATTTGGGTTTCTGGAGTAGAGTCTTGATTATTCTTACTCCGTTCCAGGTTGTTCTCCACACAATTTCTTGCAAATTATCCCTAAAATGAATGAACTTTTGCTTGTGTCATGGTTTCTCTTAGAATCTAGCCATGGCTCCCTACCGCATTCAGCAAAAAACTCAAAATACTTTGCATGGAAAGTGAGGCTACCGGTTTAGCAAGAGCTGAAACTTGGAGCTTTGGTGGCTGTCTTATGGAGCTCTGTGGACTTATGCTTCTGATAAGAAAGCTCCTTCCCTCTCCTGTGCACATGCTCAGTGGTTCCCTTTTCATTCCTGACCTTGCTTTCTATCTTGCTGTTCTTGTCATTGGCTTCCATAGGACCACTGGCGTTTTCTCCTCTGCCCCATGTTGGACTTTAGAAAGGTGTGATGTAGTACAGTGCTAAACTGGAGAACAAAGGAATTGACACCTGCCCCATTTTGGACCAGTTTGGCTTTCTACATACTTATCAGTCCTGGGCTCATAAAATCTCTCCTAGGATAAATGCTACAGTAAACGGAGGACTAATCTGTTCTTTCTTTCTTTCTTTCTTTCTTTCTTTCTTTCTTTCTTTCTTTCTTT
>LOJH01000851.1:12227-36265 GCA_001685095.1 Ellobius talpinus
AGAGAGAGAGAGAGAGAGAGAGAGAGAGAGAGAGAGAGAGAGAGAGAGTACACAACACTCAAAAGCTCAAAAGATAATCCTGCTGAAGTCCCCAGTAGAAATATCATCACCCCAGTCAATGACCATGAGAGATTCCATGCATGGCTTTCTATGGCCCTCCACAGTGGATTCCACGAGCAAATGCTACCCCAAAATACCCAAGGAAAGGACTTAGGCAAAGCCACCAATCTAATCCTCAGGTCTCCTCCTGAGGACTTGCCCTTCTCTATTGACAATCTCTTCATCTACCCTCGGCACGTGGCACCTTTCTGAAACATGTCCCATCAGACAGTAGGAAAGGCAGCTGCCTGCTGAGTGTACCCAAGAGGAAGTCCCCACATAGAGCACCCTCACCAAGAGCAGAGCCTTCCTGTCCAAGCAACAGCTCTCAGAGACATTTCTAGTACACACACACCACCTTTGCCCTGTGGAGAAACAGGGCTCAGGAGCCACCTCCAGTCCAGCCATCAGTTGCATTGAAAATAAAGGTATAGTATAGGTCTTGGCCTGGGAGATTCGGGACAGCACGGGTAAGCCAATTCTTGTCAACCTGCACAACCTCATCCAAGGCAGTATAGGAATGAAGGTTGGTTTTCAAAAGCCAGGGCAGTGAGAAAAAGTGAAAGGGCCACTCCAGGAAAGGGCAGATGGGAAGGAGAAGGTGAAGGTCGTCCTCCCTGGTTACCACCAGAGAACTTCAGCGAGATTCTGCCCTCACCCCTCTGCCTTGCCGCGAGCCAACCAAGCCTCAGCCCTACCCAGAGGGCAGAGTTCACCCTGAGTCACACCACCTCTGAGACTAGACCCTACCTGAACATCCGGGACGTAGTGTGAGCAAGCAGGGAGCAGTGCCAAGCTCCATCCCACAGCTTGGAATGGCGGGGACTCTCTGGTAAGGCCTGAGCTGAGGGCAGCAAGTCTGAGAACTTGGTTCATGCGCAATGGGAAACACACATAACTTAATGCTGCGCATTTGTATATGATGGGAGACATAAAAAGGGGTGGAATGCAAGGCTCATTGCACCTATGAAATTGATGGAGGGAGATAATGGGTGGGAGAGAAGGAGGGGAAAAATCACTTGGGAAGAGCCTTTCAGGGTAGGATGGTTCTGATGGGCGGACATTTGAGGGCCTGACTTTAAATGTCAGGAAGGATGGCATAACATGGATGGACAGGCCAGGTCCTCTTGACTTTTTCTTAAGGATTCAGCCAAACGAGAAGACTTAGACTGCAGCCTGAGAAGTTAAGGTCAGTCATTAGGACAAATTCTTTCTGACCAAGAATAACCACCATTGGTGACCTGTTTTCATTTTACCAGTGGTGGCTATGACCTGGTCCAGAAGTAATGTGATACCTGCCCAAGGCTCCCTGACCTTATTGACCCATGCTATATAGCATCCAGAGAATTCCGGGTGGCTGCAGAAGCTTATGATTAGCTAACCCACCTTCCATGCCCTGTAAAAGCCCGTAGCCCTGGCCCTCTTTCCTGCCCATTCCAGTCTACTCCAGACTCATGTTAACCTTGAACCCTCCTTCGGGACTCTTGGTTTCAGCTTTTGTCTTCCTGTACCTGATTTAGCCCTCCAACACAGCACAAGGACTCTCTCCCCGCCCCTGCTCTCTCCCCAGCCCCCTTGCCATCACCTTATCCCAGCTGCTCTCCTACAAACCTACAGGCCAGAGCTCAGAAAGAGGAGGGCAGGGCCCAGCCATACACCTTCCCATGGCCAAGAGAACTCAGTTGCAAGTAACAGAATGTGGTTGGGTAGCAACGGGCTACAGTTCCATGCCAATCACAAGCAGCTGTGCAGCCATGGGTCACTGTTCCATGGCAACCAAAGAAAATTACATAGCAATGGATGAACTCATGTAACCAAGAGGCAGAGTGACAAGCAACAGAAGACAGCCATGGGGCCCAGGACTGTTGCTGCCTAGCAATAGACCTTGATGTAAGATGATGTCATCCAGCACTGTAGGGCAGGGAGGCATGATTGTGGGACAGAGCAAAGGCACAGCACCTGCACTTCAAGGCACAGATCTATAGCAGCAGATACCTGAGGAGCCCTGAGGAACCTGAGCAGCAGTGGCAGTCATGAGGTATGTGACTCAGGACTTGTATCAGGCAGTGTCATCAGCAGAGCCTGTAGGTGAGGCAGGGTGCCTTGTGACAGAGCTGTTGTGAGGTGACCCAAGGATGAATGAGCAGCCCCCACTGCTCTCTTCTGTGGCCTTGGCTGAGCCTCTCTGAATCACCTGACTTCCATGGAGCCTCATTCTCTGTCTAGCGTCGCCGTGAAGTCCCCAGAGCCTCAAGTCCATATTATTTCTGGCTCCCTCCTGAGTCTACTTGTGAGCACTCAGAACTGAATATTCTCTGGAAAGGGGTTCCTTGGGGACAGAGGAACAGGTAGAAGGGATCTGGTCTGTGGCTTTTTGTGCAATGCTCCCTGCCCCTCACAGTACACAGACCCCAGCCAGGACTCCTACCAAGTCCAGCCATTTCTTCCCATCCCCAGACACCTAGCTCTAATGCAGTCATTCCAGGGACCATTTTTTTCAGGGTAGTAAAAAGCTCAGTGCTGGGTGGGACCACGGAGATCAAGGGTAGGACCCACGGCAGAGCTAAGGGAAGCAATTGTGTCCCTTATGAGCAGCCCAGAACATACATTTCTTTGGAAATGTTGAGCTCCAGAGCCATACTGAAAGGGACAGTTCTCCCAAGACCTACTTTGCCAGCATCTTGTCCTTATCCCTGACATCTAAGCCACCTCACTCAAGCTAGCTGGTATCTCCTGATGCCACCACCACAGGGGGTAAACTGAAGAGTTCTATTCAGTCTTCAGAGTAGCCGAATCCACTCACGGAGACCCATGAGATATCTCCAACTCATCAGAAGCCTAGGATGACCCAACCTAATGAGTGCCCAGTCCTACACCCAGTGAGGTCACAGGAGTAAGAGAGGGGACAGAGGCCTGAGAACTGGAGATCCCCTTCAGATAAAAATAGCCACAGACTGTCAACCACACAGAGAAGACAAGAATGAACATGTGAGGATGGACAAGCAGGGGGACATGATCCAGACAAAGGACCTTCCTAAAGGAGTGGTGGGAGGAGAAGGAAAGAGGACTTAAGAAGGCTTCCTGAAGGAGGAGGGCCAGGCTTTAGACAAGGTATTCCGTGTCTTTTCCACCCAGAGGCTCAAGCAGGGTTTGTTCTGTTGCCCTCCACCCCACCATTGTTCACTTACTCACTCTCTTTCTCCCCCTCCCCCCACATGTATACACACACACATACACAAACACACACACATACGCACACATCCATGCCCATGTGCACATGTAGGCCATATTGTCTTTGTATATTACCATTTCTTTCTGATATCAGCCCTCTCTTCCCCCCTTTCTTTCCACTCCCCTCCCTCCTTCTGCCCTGCTCACAGCGGCTCTGAGGCCAACCAGGGGCCCCGCATACTAAAAAATGAATAATTGACAGGGTTGTTAAAAGATTCAGTGGACTTTTCTAAGCTCCCCATGCTGGAATAACTCATTTCTCTCATCCTCTCTTTGAAAGCCTTTCCCTTCCCTCCTCCCACCCCCTAGTCCCTACCCAACCCCCAAGCCCAAGCTTTTCTTTTCCTTCCCTGAGTCTATGAGTCCTACAAGGCTCCATCCTTGACCCCGAGGTCTCTTTAAGTCACTAGCTGTCCTTGTCCTGTTTAAACTGCTCTTAGGGGTGGCAGGGTGACTCCCCCTGAGAGGGGCCCATGTGCACATGGAGAGAAAGGCTGTGGGGGCTTCACCTGAGGCACACAGCTGGCTGAATGCAGCTCAGCCCAGGAGGTCAGACTCCGCAGGCCAAGGCCACCTTCCTAGGCTGGTGCGGAGGAGTCTTGGCTGTGCCTGCCCAGTTCTGTCACTTCATGTCCCTGTGTCCTGATTGTCTGTCTGTAACATGGGAGAGCTGCTTCCTTGGGCAAAGGAGACCGGTAAGGCCTTGAAAAGGGAGGTTGGTCATGTGGCAAAGATCCCCGTGAAGTGAAACCTTTGTTCCTCCTTTGCATGAGCAAAGGACAACCAATCTCCCTATTTAGTCTGGGCAAATCTAGCCTGGCCATCTCCATGCCATGGGAACTTCCCTTCTCCTCATTCTGAGCCCCTCATATCTTCTGCCTCCTTCAATAGCCCATGGCCACAGGGTACAACATTGCCTGGCCTAGCTCCATGCTAGGCTCTGCACTCATTCTCATTGCTCCTTGAAGTAACCTTGAGCTCAACCCTCCTCTCTGGGCCCCAGTTCCTGCCTCTGTCAGCAGGAGACATTGGAGAAGATGTGCCCTAGTTCCTCGAGACTCGAGACTCGAGACTCGACAGTGTAGTTGGAGACACCATCCTTCCCCAGACCCCACCCAGGTGAGTGGATGCTCAAAGCTGACTTTGGTTCCTTCAGCACCACCTGGAGGCAGGTGATGCACCCTAAGCAGGAGACCTCTGTGGCCACCGGTAGTTGTCACCAGGGGGAGACACAGTGTTCTCCTAGACTCTACAAGAAGTAGAAAAACCTCCAGTGAGAGAGCCTCAACCCAGGGTACCTTGGGTTGGGTGGGTACCACAGAGGTATCACAGAGGTCAAGAGGAACATCCTCAGGCCCTGAGACGACATCTTCCATTGTTACTACCACCGCCCCTGCCTGGGGACCCAGATCCTGTAGAACCATAGAGACAAAGAACAGAAACCCGGACAATCAAGAGCATGAGCCACCCAGGCTTACCTCAGCGTCAAAATAGACACCTGACTGGGCGCTCTTCAGATCACAGTGGCCAAGCTACCAGCCATCTTCTCCACATAGCTGCTGCTCCCTCCCCTTACACCTCAGTCTCTGCTGTCCCCAATTTCTCTGCCTCTAATTGTCTGGCCATTCTGCTCCTTGACACCCATATAGCACCTAGTGCTCTGCCCCTGACCTCTAGGTACGTGTCCACCATGCACTTACAAAGGCCCCTCCAGGCCCTGCTCCTCCAGGCTGGAGGTCATTTCAGGGCCCTGCCTCTCCAGGCTGGAGGTCATCTCAGGGCCCTGCTCCTCCAGGCCCCGCTCCTCTAGGCTGGAGGTCATTTCAGGGCCCTGCCCCTCCAGGCTGGAGGTCGTCTCAGGGCCCTGCTCCTCCAGGCCCCGCTCCTCCAGGCTGGAGGTCATTTCAGGGCCCTGCCCCTCCAGGCTGGAGGTCATCTCAGGGCCCTGCTCCTCCAGGCCCCGCTCCTCCAGGCTGGAGGTCGTCTCAGGGCCCTGTGCTTCTGCTCCTCCTAACCAAGGAGCCTTGTGTGCTGCGCCAAGAGGAAAGGGTTCTAAAAATAAATGCAGAGAACATGCAAAAGTCCCCAGCTGTCTGAGCCCTCAGCAGCTCCTTCTCTTTCCTGTGCCTCCCTTTGCTTCCTCCTCAGTTCACACTGCAGGCGCACACACACACACACACACACACACACACACACACACATACACACACACACACACACACTGGAGAGATTAAGGGAAAACTGGAAAAGAGAAAGAGGGAGGAGAGAGGGAAGAGAAGGAGGGAGAGGCAGGCACAGAGAGTGGGAGGTGGAGGAGAAGTGCGAGAAGCAGAGAGGAGGGGAAAGGGAGGAAAGAGAGGTTGGAAAAGGAGGCACAAAGCTGTCATCCTGCACGAGGGTCTGTTGTCTCTCCTGCAGACTCAGCTCCGCCTGACGCCCACAGCTCTAACAGGTTGTCTCAAGTCTACCTCCAGAGCTGTGTGAGGTTAGAGACAGCCTTCCACCTCTCTGATCCTGCCTCCTCGTTGTTAAAGGGAAGGAATATTGTCCCCTTGCTCCCTCTTGAGGCTGAGAAGAAGACTAACAGGCATGTGGACAGGAGGGCAATGGAAACAGCCCCACTGTCCAGGCTATAGGAGCATTTAGGATGAAAAGCACCGACATGAATCTCCAGGCCTTCCACTATAACTCTATCTCCAGAAAGCCTGTCCCCAGGCCCCTGCTTACAGTTCCTCATCTCCCCCCGCCCCCATTGCATCTCAGGCGGGCCATTCCCATTCTCCATCCATCACCTGAGACTAAAGAGATTAATAAACGAGACTCATAACTCAGCTACTAGGATGCACCAGATATTTACGGCTGCGTTTCAATTTGCAGAGAGATTAAGTGTTTGTCGATTTATTGTCTCTTGGTGGGTGTATGCTGGGAGCAAGGAGGCTGAGCAAGGCCCCCTGCTGGCCAGTTCCCCTCCCCCGCTGCTCCCACTCCCTCCCAACCTCCATTCCTAGAGCTGGGTGGAAACCGGTGCTACCCAGCTTTCAAAGCTACTGCCCACTGGAGGGCCTTGACCCAACTAACCAGACAGAAGGCCTTGACTTAAGGTGAAAGCCACACCCGCACTACTAAACTGACATCAAGATATCCAAGGACCCAGCATCCCCTGCCCTACAGTGGCTGTATCAAGCAGTGGGTGAAGTCACACACTTCCAGAAGGCCAAATACCAAAGAGCTTCATGGTTCATTCCTAAGCCCAGGGATGGCTGTTCAGGACATAACACAGAACTGCCATGTATACCCTCTCTTGGACCTAAAGACACTGGGGGTGGCCTGGAGACATCTCTGCAGTGATTGATCAGGGAGAGCCTGCAGGGGCCCAGAAAAGTGAGTCAGCCTGGGAAAGCTGGGAAAAAGGAGGGCCCTCAGGGGCCAAGAGGCAGAGATGGCTTGATCCCAGTGCAGGGGGGCTCAAGGACCACAACAGGGCTTGATGCATCCTGGGACTGAAAACCTCAAGAGCACCTCTCCTTCATGTGCCCGGGCTATTTTTCACCTCCCCAAGGTCTAGCATGTGCATTCATTTATTCAGCCAGCTTTTCTAGCATCTTCTTTGTGCCAAGTCTTGTGACCTCACAACAAGGAACCCACCACCAATTTGGGCAGTTCTAGCAAGTTGCTGTCAAGAGCTGTGTGACTTTTGAAACGCCACTCCACCTCTCTGTCATTCCTACTTACCTTCTGAGATCTCTGAGAGGACTGAGGAGTGGGTGGCAGTGCGCTGGGGACATTAAGGAGCTGTCCCCTACTCAGGAGGCTTGCTGATGATGCGGATGTTCAGGGAATCTTTTAGACTGAGGGGAGCAAAGGGAGACAGCATAGCTCACCAGGCCTCTCTGAACCCATCCTCAAGTGACAGTCATATAAAGGTGAGACCATTCTAGGATATTGGTGCTCAGAGGCCCCAGGTGAGCAGAGTGAACACAGGAAATGGGAGGAGGAGATGACAGGGATCAGGACACAGTCTTCTCCCAGGACTGAATCTAGCCTTAACCCCACTAGCTTTGTCAGGCAGGGATCACTTCATATGCCTCAGGGTGGGGGCGGATGTCACTGGGACAACAGAGAGTGAGAGAAGAAGCCAGATGTGAATGATGATCTATCTGGCTTCACTGGTGACAGGGAAATGGTCAGTTTGTTCCTGAGAGAGAAACCTGCCGCCCTGCTGTGCAGAAATGTGAGTGCGTGTATGTGTGTGTGGTGTGGTGTGTGTGCGTGTACCTGCATACACATGGGCACCACATTCACATCTTTCCTGAGCCTGGCCAAGATCTCACTTAAAGGCCCCATCGGGCCTTCCAAGCGCATCCCTTCCCTTCTAGACCTCTGTTTATCTATCCGTGAAATGGGGAGAACACAGACCTCTCTAGGAAGGAGAGAGGAAGTCTTCCAGGTTAGGGCAGAGAACTGAAGGGCTGTTGGGTATGCCTTGGCCAGCTCAGGACCTGGCCCGAGTATCTGAAAGATCTGTCTGAAAGATGCTGAGGAGGAGAGACCACCCACAGCAAGAGCCCCCAGAGGCAGGAGAGATTACCCTCAGAGAGAACTCTGGGTGACATGGGGAGATATGTGCCCGGCAGTCACCCACTGGCCTTCCCCTCTCTGGATCAGGCTGGGCTCCAATGTATGGCTAGGGCCCTGGGTTTGATAGCATCCCCTCTCCATCATGCTTAATGAAGCTGGAACAAGCAGATCAGACTCTAGCTTTGCTCTCAGCAAGATGCCAGCACTGCCTGAAATTCCAATCCATGGTACATCCTGCCCCTGATTAACGGGTGGTGGGTACGCAAGGGTGCAGTGTCCACAGTAAACAAGGTAGAGAAGATGAGGTCATTAGTTCCTAAGGCTGAGTCAGCAATTCTTAAAGAGGGACATGCGCCAGACCCAGGGACAGCTCGGGGACATTTGCTGACCAGGGCACTGGGGCCAGTCCCTTTCTGCAAGCTGCCTGCCTTCATCCTATTTGTGATAATAAGTGTACGATACCAAGTACATGTGTTAATACAGACTGAATTTCAGCCCCCAGACTTCTAGTCATAACTCATTTCACTTTTATTTCAACTCATTGTTGTGCAGGTAGGTACCCACCCCCATCTTGTCACCTAGTAGGCCCACCAACGGGTTTGACAAACTCAGGTCTGGGGCTCTCGCTCAGAGCCTGATCCCATAGCAGCCAGAGCCAACCAGGCCTAGTGACTCAGACACAGAAATCTGGATCCTGACACACACACATCCCTCCTCCAGTCCATCTGGGATAAAGAGCTGCCTCAGTTTCCTAGAAAACAGAAAGACAGCTGTGTGTTCCTCTTACCTCCCAGGTCGGATCATGTGAAGGCAGAGAGGCCCCCACACCTCAGTGTTCAGTTGCAAATGGGATGAAGCAGCCAGCTGTGGAACAGTTTCTATCCCCTGCCTTTACTGCTACACTGTACGTCAACCCTCAAACAATTCTCGGATTCCCCAGCACAGACCCTAGCTGCTAGCATGGTGGTGAGGACACAGCTCCCAGACCCGTGTCTCTCTCGCCTCCCCCCTTTTCTCCTCACCCCATTTTGCCTCAGCCTACAACCTCTTTTGTGTGTATAAGGATGCACTGCCACCTTATGGAGCATCAGACCAGAAGCAGGAGGGAATTCTCAGGGCTAAAGGGACACAGGCTCTGGGTAGGCACATCTGGTGGTCCTACTAACCCCTCACCAGATGTCAAGGGCTGTGTCACAAGGAGAGCCGGATCAGGACTGAAAAGGAGGGCTGCCTTGGAGCATAGGGGTCCCTGTGCAGAAGCCCTGTTGTCCATCCAGGGCTAAGAACCCAACTGTCCCCTGTCCCTCTTTCCAGCTCTGTGACTTTATTAGTGACTCCTGTGTGCTCAGATTAAATGCTGTTCAGTACAATCCAATTTTCTCTTAATATAGACAAGAAAATTGTCATTGCACGTGTGCGCACACACACATGCACACACACAGTGCTAAATGTCCAATCAAGCCTACAGATAGATAATAGAGAACAGCCAGTTCACTCCCAGTTTAATCAGATAAAACGCCCATTTATCGGCTCCTGCCAATGCAGATATCCCGTAGTCAGCAGGCTGTGGGAGTGTGAGCGTGGGGTATACAGGCTGCATCTTTACATCCTTGGAGGTGGGGGGGCGCTGCCCACAGGGGACTAATTATCCTTCCGCCCTTAGCCAGCTCTTACTCAAACAGACAAAAGGGGGCTCCAGCCTTGTGGTGCTAAGCCAGCCGCAGAATGATTTTTGCTCTCAGATATGCAAATCTATTACAGCATAGTGGGCTTCAGGAACTGCACTGAATAGTAGCTCAGAGACCTCAAGTGGTTGTTTTAGGGGGACCGGAGCCATCTCAACTTCCACATCAGGCTTGGTGGAGATCCCCTCTTGATCTCTACTTTGCTGGTGGTGGGCTGTGAGGCTGAAGATGAAAGCATCCCCTTTGTCTCCCCTCTTGTGGGTTGGGGGATACTCAGGAAACCTAAGAACTGAGTCCAGATGAGCCCTCTTTTCATCGGGCCTCCTCCTGTTTGAGACACAGCCTGTCCAAAGCACAGATGTCCTAATCTGCTTGCCACCTCCCTTAGTTCTCCACTGCCCTCAGCTCTACCCGGTGTAAGTCCCTAAGGCTCTGAAGTCTGGGCCTAAGCCCTCACCAGAACCCAGAATATGCTACTCATATCTAACAGCTCCGTGCACCCCACAATACCCTGCCAGAAGATTGCTGGCCCAGGGTGTCTGCTGTCTGCTTGGCTTCCAGCCAATCTCAGAGCAATCTCTGTCTTTTTAACTGTTAGATACAGAGAATACCTTACAGGGCTTTATGAACTATGAAAAAAGTCCCTGGTACTGGGTGCAGGGGACAGTTGGGGAAGGGATCTGAAAGAGCAGGCTTTGTCCCTCACTTCTCGTTTGGAGGCAAAGGCTTCTCAAACCTGACCCCTAGCCATAATATGATTTATCTCAACTCTAGCAGAAACTAACCGAGCCCCATTCGACCTAACAGAAGGAGAATCAGAACTAGTATCAGACTTCAACGTTGAATATGCCGCCGGACCCTTTGCCCTATTCTTTATAGCTGAATATATAAATATTAATCTAATAAATTCCCTCTCAACAATTGTATTTATAGGCCCCTTTCACGACCCGCACAACCCTCACTCTCCAAGACCCTTAGTTGTCCGCTGCTTCCTTGGGAAATCTATCCATCCCTACTCTGCACTCTCCACTCTTTGATTGTCTGACTTAGGGGAACTTGCAGCTGGAAAGGAAGAGGGTGGCACAGAGGCAGGACACCAAGCAAGCTTGATAAAACTGACCTGGATCTGAGATGGTCAGGGGCTATTCCCTGACACCCCAAGGAGGGCACGCCTAGGCAAAGCAAGCTACCCCATTTGTGTCGATTTGATACAAGTCTAGACATAGCTGGAAAGAGGAACGCTTCATTGAGAAACTGCCACCATGAGATTGAACTGTAGGCAAGATTGGGGTATTGCTTTGATTAATGATTGATGTGGGAGGACCCATTCCACAGAGAGCAGTGACCACTGGGCAGGCCGTCTGAATTGTATAAGAAGGTTGAGCAAGCCATAAGCAGCACTCCTTCATGGCCTCTGCATCTGTTCCTGCGTTGAGTTCCTGTGTTGAGCTCCTGCACTGTTCTCCCTGGATGATAGAAGCTGAAATAAACCCTTTTCTCCCCAAGTTGCTCTTGGTCATGATGCTTTATCATGGCAGTGGATACCTAACTAAGACGCCCAGTAAGCCCTTCCCGTCATTTCAATTACACACACAAGGGCCCTGGGTTTCCACTGCCTGGAAAGAAGACAGAACCTGATGCCTCAGTTACTTTGCTCATTGCTGTGGTCAAATGCCCAACAAAAGCAACTTTACGAAGGAAGGTTTTATCCTGGGTCGTAGTTTGAGGGTACAGTTGATGGCAGCAGGAACCGGAAGCAGTGAGTCCCTAAGTGAGGAGGCAGAGAGGTGAATGCTGTTGCTCAGCCCCCTTATCCTTTTTGCTTACCCAGGACCCCAGCTCATGGGATGGTAACATCAGCAGGGTGAGTCTCTCTGTCTCAGTTAATCCAATCTAGAAATTGCCTCACAGTCATGCCAGAGGTGTATCTCCTGGGTGACTACATCCTGTCAAGTTGACACTCAAATTAACCTTCACACCTTAGCAGGGGTAATGCTGGAAAGGGTGCTGCAAGAAGACTCTCAGGGACAAGGAGCAGGAGGCACGCGGGGAGGAGTGGTCAGAAGAGTCTGGGTGACAGGCCAGGTGAGAGGGAACGCTCAAAGGACTCTTGTCCTAGGCTGGGACCTCAGCAGGCCAAGGTGGACACAAGATTCCTAGAAGCACTGCCAAGGACACCAAAAACTAAAACACTATGTGAGGCTGTGGATTGTGGATGAAATGGAGGCTTTCAGTGGAACGGGGCTGAGACACCTGGGGCCCAGGTGGGAGGCAGGAAGGGTAAGCTACAAGAAGACAAATGGGTGGTATATGCATAGCCTTCAAAAGACAGTCCAGACAGAGGATGAGACAGCCTGGCAGGTGAGTGAGACATGTCCCATCCCCAGACAGGACATCTTGGGCAGTACCTCAAGGACCACCTCTCTGAGAAACCCCCTGGAGCAAGTGTATCCAACCTTCTAGCATTGTGACAGATACCATCATCCGCAAAATTCCTACTCAAGTAGAATCAGGTTATACATGCATATCACACATGTGATATAGGTATGCTCTATACATATATACATACATACAATGTTTTGAGTAAGTTTATGATTTGGTGTTGGGCCACATGCATGGCTATTCTGGGAAGCATGAGTCCTGGGGCCGCAGGGCAGACCTGCCTGTTCTGAATCTACTCCTCCTGGCTTCTAGGCAGAAGGTGCCTCCTTTCAATGGACCCTCCAATGACAGGCTAGCAGATGCTCCGAAGAGCCATGTCTCACTTTCATCCACTGTACCACCAGGCGACCATGACAGCTGAGACCCCCCACACACCCTGTCACCTCAACTCACCCACCAATCCACACACATACCACCAGGCTCAGAGGGCTTCTTCCCCCAGGCAGAGAGCAGGCAGATACCAGGATCCCTCCCTTCCACAGCCCCTGACCCAGGTTTTTCTTCTGGCCAGATGCCTCCCTGGAGGCAATGAATAGGAAACAACAACCACACAGCTTCGCAAGAATAATTCAAGTGTGGGTAGGGGTTTTAAAAAAAAGCCTCCAATTAAAGCCTGGACAGCGTGCTCTCCTGAAGAGAAGTGTGAAGGAGCAAATGGGTGGCTCTCCATCCCCACAAGAGCACAGCTGCCATCCTCCAGGTCAGCTGACTAGTGTAGGGAGCTCCTGGGCAGCTTCCGGGCTCTCTGAGTGTGGTGGGAAAGATCAGGACTGTAATTGCAGTTGGTGACGCTGATGAAGGGTCAGACGGTTCAGTGAATATAATTAACCTCTTGCTAATTTACACCTAGAAGGCAGTAGTAAATGAGTGAGGCTCAAACTGTCTCCGGTGAAGCTGCAGTAGTCGCTTGTGTTAGCCAGAAAGGACAATGTCTGTGCTTTATCTCTATTCAGATTTGGACAGCCTTGCATGATACTGGAATGTTATGTGCAACAGAAGAGTCCCAGGGCCTTCTGTGGCCAGATAGCATTACATTCATACTATGTGTGCTAGACACAGACCTTGTCCCTTAATCTCCTTACAACCCGCTTTTCATTGGCACAGGAGCAAACTGTGGCACCGAGAGGTGACAGACTCACTGGAGTCAACAGTAACTGGACAGATTGGATCAGGAGTTTAGAGTTCTCTGGCTCCAAAATCTCTTCCACCCTCTGCCTTTAGCCTGGGAGGCTGAACCCGGCCTGCTCCGCTGGATACATAGTCCCAAACTGTTCCAGGCAGCCCAGCCTTTAGCCTGGGAGGCTGAACCCTGCCTGCTCCGCTGGATACATAGTCCCAAACTGTTCCAGGCAGCCCAGCTGGGCACCTTTCGTGGAAAGGCTCAGCAAGGCTGTCATGGGTCAGCCAGTGTGTTGTCAGCCACCCCTGTCCACGCTGGCCCCCATGAGCCTAGAGGTGTGAAGGGTAATGAGGCCCCGTAATTAAGGCTTCTGGAGACATGGCTGGGAGATTTATAGACAGGCTTTGTCAATAACTGTGCTCTGGGCTGTGGATCCACTGAGACATCGATAAGTGCTCGTTAAAGCTTCTCCCTGCTCCCTGCCCTGTCCCCCCAGCAGCCCCTCCCCTCCTGTCAGCCGCCTGTTAGCAGTGCCTGTGTACACAGGCTTTGCTCAATTAATTTGCACTTGTTGGCACCATCTGTGCTTTTCATGCGGCCTTATTGAGAGCTGCTGGGCCTGCCTCCCCCTCAGATGGGCTGCAGAGTGGAGACAAGCAACCCTCCTCCTGCAACCACGACTCTCAAGGAAGGTCAATCTAGGATCACCAAAGACAAAGGCATGGTTTCCTGCCCCTCCTTCCTCCCTCCCCACCCAGCTTCTCAACCTGGTGAATCAAACTCAGCCTGAGATCCTTGTAACCCTTTCCCTGCACCTGACTGCAGCAGGCTGGACCCTAGCCCTGCAGAGGAAGCCCTCTTCTCTTGCCCAGTGACCCCAGAGCACAGATGTCCCGGGAGCCAAGAGACAGGACTTCCAGCCTGCTTCCTGCTCTGCCCCCACACAGCGTGGACTTGACAGGTCCCTGCCCTGAGAACAGGGACACTTGGGTTACTGGACTGGGAAGGGTCAAAGAAGCCACGTCCAACTCTGTTGAGCCAGGGCTACCCAGGGGCCTAGAGTTGGACAGCTCCTCTGGGTGGATGGGACAGCACAGGCCATGAGCTGGTGACTCCAGCATGTTGCCCAGAAAACTGAGACAAGGTAGCATCATTGAACTGTTCTTTCTGAGTAGACTGTGCTTCTGCCCTCAGCATGGATTTTTTTTCTTTCTTCAAGATAGGATCCCACTTGGTATTTCAGGCTAGACTGGAAATCTGTATAGTCCAGATAGCCTCCATCTTTCCCTCTGCCTGACTGCCTCTCAAATGCAAGGATTACAGGTGTGTATTGCTACGTCCCTCCTACACCACAGCCTTATGACCTTGGAGTTCTTGGAGTGCTGGGCAGGCTATGAGAGGCACCACCAGCATCTCTAGTCTCCCTGACTTTGCTTCTTCAACCTCACCTAGCACCTGCCCTGCTTCCTGGGATCCTGGAAAGCCACTCACTAGGTCCACAAAAACAAAAACAAAAGCAACCCACCCAGAGACGTCATATAACCGCCTGGCATTTTACTGTGCTATATGGGGAAAGGAATGATCTGGGGTACTCATCAGTGTTCATTTAACTAACAAAACACCCCAAGTCAGACTAGTCTTCCTGTGGCTGGCCTGGGCCCTAAGGAGCTGACGCAAGCCAAGGGTGTGGTTGCCTTCTCTCTCACAACAGCTGCACTTGTTCTGCATCCAGAGTTGGGTCCCCGGGGATGCAGTCAGCCACCACCCCCATCTCCTGCTAGAGCAGGCTGGAAGACAGTCATGTCTGGGGTCTGGCTGTGCCCTGTGGATGCCTCCACGTGGTACATTATTGATGGTGCTTCTAATTGTGTGTTTCCCAAAGTCTACAGGCTTTTGATGAAAAATTCATGGCACGCCTGAGGATGGCAGGGCGTTCAATCGATTGGCAGTGTGGCAGACAAGGGGGTCCAGGGCCCCTCGGGGACAACAGCTGAAGGCTGGCTGGAGAGGGGCAGCCATCAGTGGCACAGTGCCTGCCCTCCTCCTAAACTTTTGGCCCTGGATCTGTGGGAGGGAGAGGTGCATAGCTGGAGGTAGCAGCCAGAGGAGAAGCCAAGGGGAAGGTTGGGGTGGTTTTGAACTTGTATTTAGTGCCTATTGGGTGCCTTACTGTCAGGGAGGCACGTGACCACACACCAAGTCTCATATTCACTTCCCTGTTGGAAAGTATTGGGCCCTCTGGAGTTGCCATGAGTCACACAGAACAGAAACACTATTTCTGGAGCCACACCTATGTGCCATGGAGTGTACCCAGAGCTCCACGCCTGCATGTAGTTCCCTGACAGCCCCATTTGAGGGATGCCGTGTTCCATCTCAGAATGGACCTGAGGCCCAGAGGAGTTGAGTGACCTGTCTGAGCGAATTAGTGGCAGGGCCCACAGTCTTCCCGCCTCACCAGGCCGGCTAGACTACAGAGTGAGGTGGATTGTCCAACGTCCCCGCCTATCCCTATTGCACTAAGGAAAATAAGCGAAAAAAGCAGCCAGCAAACCAGAAGAAGTGAGTCTTCCCCATTCCAGTATATGCCAGCAATACTGACAGAGGCCCCTGAGAATAGAGACACTGAGGTAGAGGTGTCTTGGAAACTATTCTGTGCCACCCCTGAGGTTCACCCTACAGTCATCTAGTCATTCATTAAACTAGTACTATAGCTTTATAAAGTCCCCATTCCTACCAAGGCATCTTGTTGGTTCCTGATGGGGTCCTAGAATAAAAAGTTTTAAACCACACACGTCTGGGACAGATAGGCTAACAAGTACCACCACCACCACCACCACCACCACCACCACCATCACCACCTTATCCCATGCCCTAGGAGGGGGTGGGGGGGCTGTGTGGCCAGGCTCTTTCCCCAGGGAAAGAGCTGCAACCAGACGGCTGCAGTAGGTAGCCCTGCCTCTGTGACCCTGCGTTTCTAGGTGGTGGGCTGGGGTGTTTGGGTTTGTTTTCCTTTGCTTCCCAGAGAGTTCCTTTCAAAAACATCCACCCATGTCTGCGCTGAACTAAAGGGAAAGGAATTTGTGCAGACCATCAGGAAAGCAGAGCTGGAGGACGCTGGGGCCATGGGTAGGGTGTGGAGGGGAGTGAGCCCTGCTTAGGCTACTGGGGGCTGCACAGGGAGATTCAGGGAGACAAAGGATGAGGCATGAGAAGGGGACAAAGTGGAGATAGAACGGGGACAGTCAGACTGGAAAACAGCTGGAGGACAGGGTGTGGGAAGATCGTCCCCAAGGACCCCCATGGCTCTCCCCAGACCTGTTATTTCCTTATGATTTCCTGAACAAGGAATGAGCCTAGCCTGATTCTATCACCCCATCAAGTGTCCCCCACCCAAGAACAAAAGAAAGAGGCCCCACGATTTGCCTCCCATTAGCTTCAGGGCTGGGCCCAGTCACCAAGCAGACACTTGTTGTAGCAACAGTCCCTGAGGACCTATCCTGGGGAACAGAACTGCTATCAACACAGATGGGGGAGCCAGGGGACCCCGCCCCTCCGGCCCCCAAGGTTGCCCTGGGCCTAGTTGAAAGCCGCTCTGTAAGTCTGCCCCATACCCTCTAGTGCAGGAGATGGGTCCGCTCCACTGGGGTGCAGGTGTGTAGGGGTGTGTTGCCAGGCAACCAGCAGAGGCATTCCCAGAGCCTGTGTGAGTAGGAGGTAAAGTGGGGGAGGGCCAGGCCACCACTTCTAGATGGTCCTAGTCTCAGGAACCTACGAATGGGATCCCCAGTCCCAACCCAGGCCACTAGAACCCACATTCAGAACCCAGAGAGGGAGGAAAACGGGGCTTTGGTAGAGAAAGAAATCCCTTCAAGTGGCCATTGTCTCCAGTTAACTTGAACCCCAGCTAGGGTATCTTGGAGGTCTAGCCCCAGACCTCAATCTGTGCTGCCAGACTCTGGTGTGGGCTTTGGAGAAAAGTGAAGACATGAGAAGAGGCATCTAAAAGGATCCTGACTAGCCAAAGGCAGTGTTTGGCTGATGATGGTGACCGTTCCCACTCTAACCGTTTACCAAAGCGTGTGATAAAAGCCCCAGAGCTCCAGACCAGAAGACAGCACTCTGTAGTGTGCAGATGAAGGACCACAGAGGCACAGGGGCTTCTGGCAGTTGGGGGACAGCAACAGGGAAAGGCAGTGGGGAAGCCAGGTCCTGGCCCCACCCTGTGAACATAGTCAGAGGCAGCCTCTCTCTGAAAGCAGAGGAAAAGGAGGTGACCAACAGGGAAGGACTCCTTGTGGCACGATCAAAGTCACACTGGGGAGAGCTCTGTCCCATCTGTAGCTTCCAGAGCACCCTGAGCCCTAGACTTCCCTGGCCTGGGGACAAGGGCCAGGTCAGATCCAAGTTGCTATCAGCAGAGGCAGGACTCTGAGCCACTGATGCTGGCTTTCAGGTGGCCAGGGTCTTCCTGGAGAAGGAGGGCCCAGAGTGGAGCCTTGAATGATGGATAAGGTTGGGGGAGGCCTGAGGACAAGAGGATAGGGAGCAGGAAGTTAGATGGCATATTTCAGAAAGCTTCACACACCTCAGTGCCCATTCCAACCCCAGCCCCATGGTCCTGGCCTGGCCCAATTAGGAGCCTGACTCTTACAAGGGCTAATTAGACAGGGGCTGGGGTCAGATGCAGGCCAAGGCCCTGTGGCCCCTCAGAGCTTCAGGAAGGCAAACACAAAAGCTTTCTCTGCTGCTTGGGAAGAAAAAGAATAGGACAGGGAGGATGTGCGTCTTTTGTTTCTTTGCCATAACCTTGGATTGAATAAAGAAGCCACTGTGTCCCCATCCCTGGGAGGGCTAAGCTATTTGCAATAGCACTTTGCATGGACTTGTTTGGTGCAGAAGTCCGGCTGTCAGTCAGGGGAAATTATTTGGGGCACAGGATTTCAGATGAGCAGAATAGATTTCCTCTATTCTAGAACCTCCTGTGACTCCCGTCTTCTCTCTGTGCTTTAGCGGAGTCCCTGGGGCTGCTACCCAGGACACAGCCCACCCTGGCTAGTGGAGGGGCCTGGGCAAGCCAGGCCTGCTCCAGCTTTCGGGCCAGGTCCACCTGTGTGCTATGACATCACAGCCCTTGCAGCAGTGCTGGCCTCTGGTTAGTCTCACAGCCCCAATCCTATATCATCCACTCCACTCCCATTTCTGCCACAGAGGCCAGGCTCTGACCCTGCTGTTCCCCAGGAGCTTCCCGGAGGAAGGGGGCCAGAGTAGAACCTTAAAGGATGGGCGAAGTTGAGGGGCCTCAGAGCAAAGGATAAGAACAGGAGGCTGGATGTGACTTCCAGGAAGTCTGCCACACACACACACACACACACACACACACCCATGCCCACACTAGCCCTGGCTCCTTCATGGTCCTGGCCAGAGACACCTCTCTTGCCTCTTGCTTCTTATTGCACTTTCAGAGCCGAGTGGTGTCCTATGCATAACAAGAAACCACACTGCTACTGGCAGCTCTCTAAGGACATGGACCTCCTTACCCTTACAGAGCTGAGGTCAGGCTTGGGAAGGTAGGGCCACTCCAGGAGAGGCTATTCCTCCACTAGGTTTTTGTCACCTCCAGCCAAAGTCCCTAGGCAGAGCCGGCCCCTGCCGCAACCCTCCCCTGTGCTGCCCTCTGAGTCCTGGATTACAGCCTCCCAACCTCCTACTGCTCTGGGCTTCAGTGTTCCCACCCAGGCGATGGGACATTCAAGGTCCCTTGCCTGCCCCCTGGTGGTGGTAAGGTTAGGAAGTGCCAGTTGGTTCTATGGTAATTGTCCTGCCCATGGTGTGTAAAAAGGAGTTTTTGTTTTGTTTTTCTGGATGGATCAAGGACAGAGGCACCAGGACTCCAGTGGTATTAGATGTTCCTGTGGGTACAGGAGCTGCCTAGCCACACTGAACTTGGGACATCGCTAGCTTCTTTCAGTAAATCTCAGGCCATCTATCCCCCATACCGGTTCCTTGGCGTGGACTCCCAATTCATGTTCTCAGGAAATGGGGAAGGCCAACATCAGTTTGTGCAAACTGAAGGGGCCATTTTATTGTAAAAAAAAAAACAACAAAAAAACGGGCTTCATTCCTTTTTAAAGTACTGAAAATACAAAGTTAGCAAGAAAGGTTTCTGGTATCCTTAGGAACCCACAGGAGCGCTATGCATCAAAAATGACAGGGGTGACAGCAATGGCATCCTGAGAGAGGCAGGAAGGCAGGGAAGTCTCTCAGGCCTCTGGTAGCTGTGGGTGAGTGGTCTCTGGTAGACAGCCATGCCACACTGGTTATCCACACTGGCTATCCACACTAGTTGGTTATCCATGCTGGTTATCCACACTGGTTGGTTATCCACACTGGTTGGTTATCCACACTGGTTGGTTATCCATGCTTATTATCCACGCTGGTTATCCACACTGGTTATCCACACTGGTTATCCTCACTGGTTATCCACACGGGTTATGGGTCAGGGGTGGCTGCTGATCAGAACAGGTGGAGCTTCAAATGGGCCCTCAGTGAGAATGACTTGGAGGCTGTTATCATGGCTCCTTCTTCCCCTGGCTAGCTGGGCTCCTCTCTGGGAAAACAATGGGCTTTGAAAGAGGAGGGGAGGAGAGAGAGAAGAGGAGTTTAAAGAATTTTCCCACCTCCTAAGGGCCTCCAAGGCCAATAGCCAGGTTGCCTGGGGAGGAGGGGGGGATGACTCAGGACACACACTCAGGTGCCGCTTCTCCATGAGAGGAAAAATAAAGCATTTTAGCTGTCTTGTTGCTCCACCAAGGAGGAAGGCTGAGAGGACCCATATAGAGAACAAAGAGCAGGAGGAGGAGCCTGGAGGAGGAGGAGCCTGGAGGAGGAGGAACCTGGAGGAGGAGGAACCTGGAGGAGGAGGAGCTGGCCGTGAGGAACAGATTAGGTGACCGGCTTGCTCCTTGAGTTCCACAGAACACACTCTTCACAAACGTCCAGTTGCACCTGTGCCTCTTAGAAATGAAGCAAAAGACAGCCAGGTCTTCCTCTTCTGGGCCAGCTTCTTCCTCAGCAAGGAGAGTGGAATGGACTCCCCTTCAGACTGGTTACAACCAGGGGAAACTAGGCAAGAATCTGGCCATCCAAAGCCCTATGTTTAGGCTTAGATTGAGTTCTGGGTTAAGGGTCAGGGGAGAGCTTCCATCCATGAAGTCACCTGGGACCTCTAGGTTTCCATCTGGGTCGAGTGTTCATGGAATAGTTAGTTGGGTAGAAGAATTTTCTCTGCAAAGATTTGGGTGTGTGTGGGAGAAGAGTAAGGCTTCCTCACCCACACCCCTTCCTTCCCAGCTGTACCGAGTGCACAAGCGTCAGCATCAAGTGTCTTCAGCTGTGGGAGAAGTTGAGCTAGCTTCATTATGGGTCTTGTTCCAAGCCCTACCCCATGCCTCAAGCCCATAATCTTCCTTAGAACCAACAAGGGACCCAGCTGAGGTTCAAGAATTGCTGTGTGACTTCAGGCAAGTCACAGTCCTCTCTGGTTTCCAAGGATGATTCTCAGCAGAGGGCACCCATCCTAACCAGGGCATGTCTCGGGAGGACAGCTGGATCATCTGGAGAAGGGGCATGCCTGCTGGTGGGGCTAGGTGGTGAAATACTCTAATACTCTGCCACACAAGCCTTGGGGCTCCTCGGAAGCCTTGCCCTCTTCTTGGGACAGACTGAAAGCAGAGCATTGGCGAGAGGCGGCTGCCCTCTGGTGGCAGCAATGGCAAACCACATGCCAGCATCTTGAGCCCACCAGCAAGAGCCCTGGGGGCTTAAGCCCCCAGGCTTAAGCGGGCCTGGTGAGCCCAGATCCCTGCTCAGCCTCATACTACTGTCCGCAGCCCAAGCGTTCTTCAGGGAATCCTATGGTCTTGGCCGCCGGCTCTTCCCGCTTGTCTTCCTCTCTGGCGATTACCCCCTACCTTCTTCCTCCCCCCCATCTTGAGGGTTCCTCACCAACTCCTTTGTATCCTTTCTCCCCATTCCCCAATTCTAAACATCCGCTCCCTTTCCGGGGTGCACTTCTCAGAGGCCTGCCTTCCCATGTCTCCCTTCCTCCGCTTTTATCCTGCCTTCATCTTGTTTCCATGCCCCTGCCTCTCCCCTAGCACTACTCTGGACTCCTATACCCATCTGTCCCTAGTAGTTGACAGCCATGAGCCCTTATTACACCCCTGCATGGTGGGCCCTTCAGTTTCCTGCAGCAAAGGCCAGGAGAGTCCATTTCTCCAGCTTGCTGTCCCCTTTCCCGTCTCTCCCCACAACTTCTCCTGGGCTTGGAAGCCCCTCCCTCCAGGTACCACTCTCATCCTAAGAGAAGCTTGAAGCTTGGGTCATCACTGCCTCCAGGAAGCTCTCCAGGCTTACTGAGCTGAGAATAGGCCTTATGGAGGCCCCTTCTTCCACAGACAAGGAAGCATCTGCCACCCCCTCAGTGTAGAGGTAGACCACTGTGGGCAGGGACAGTCTAGCTTCACTCTGCTCCAGGCTCTATGTGACCCAGAACTGTACAAAGTGGCACTCAGCAAGCCTTGACCATCAAGGGGGTTATTGTGATGCTTTGGGCGCAGGCTTTGTGACAGTCTCTGGAGCACACTACTTCAAGCCTCAGTTTCCCCATCTTTATAGTAATGATACAAGGTCCCTCTGACTACATAATTGGTGGCAGCCAGATACGTGCTGGGTCCCCATTGGGTGATGTGCTTCAGACTTTAGCATAAGCTCTGACCATAGTCTAAGTATCTCTCTTGGGCTCAGAGAATCCCCACCCTCCTCCTCAGTGGAAATGAACCTCCGTCCAATAAACTAGGTCTCATCATATAAGAATTTCTGGGCCCAGTGACCAGGGCCATCCTGGAGTGTTTTGAAGCGCCTTAAAGTGGTTCCCTTGAGTTACTGTCTCCATGCACCCTAGTGCCAGGGCCAGGGCTAACCTTCCTATTAGCTCTCATATCACAGTTGTTCTTGGGGGCTGATTTCGTATCCACAGATGAGGGCACTGAAGCCTAAGGTCGGGCACCCCACTTCCTGAGTCCACAGGGTGCTATGGATGTGGTAAAGCCCACAAATACTCCTGGGCAGTGGGAAAACTAAAACCTGGCACTCTGACATTCCTCACTCTGGCAGGCTCCGAGGGTCGGGTGGAGGGGGCCAGTGGGCGAGGAGGGTGCGAAGGGTCCTCAGGGTCAGGCATTTGAGTCAGCACCTCTGAGGCCACGATGTCCCTCCCCCAGGAGGTAACTAGAGAGCCAGATCATAAAAAGAATCTGGAACAGGGTGTCCTGTGTGTTTTCAAGGCCGGAACATGATGTAGAACATGGCCCTGAGGATAACCTGGCTGCAGGCTGTGGCCAGAGGTCAGGGCTGCTAACTTGAATCTTGTGGTCTGCCAGCCCAGCTGTGCTGCCAAGGTCCCCACTTGGCCATGCAAATGGGGGCAGCTGAGATCCCCACAGAAACAGAGCCCTGGCTGGAGTAGAGAGGCTGAGCCAGGAGGCCATACTGTCTCCCTATGGAGGCCTCACTTCCAGGGATCAGGCAGGGCTAGACTAAGAGTCTGGGAGGAAGATGAGGCTTCAAGGGATGGAGTCCCCAGGACCCACTGACCCTCCTCTAGAAGGACAGAGGAGAGAAGTCAACCTCTCCCTCTGTCCTTTCCTTTGTTGCTATGATCTCTGTTTCCTTCACCTATGGGGGAGGGGTAAAAATAAAAGAGCAATACTTACTTCCCCCACATCCCAGAACTGCAGAGTTGGGGAACAGTGAGATCTTAAAAACGATAATCCCCTGAATGAGAAGCGGGCTGCCCTGAATGTAAGATGGTCCGGGGGGCTGCAACCTTTCCCCCAGAATTCCTTACGTGTGCATGTTTCCAACCCATCCCAGTTAAGTTTGTGTTAACTCCCAACACGATCCCTTCATTTCACAATAGAGTGTGGCCTTCTCTCTGAACCAGGACAACTAATTCTAGGACACTCCACACAACCAGACACGAGAGAAGCCATAGTATAAGACTACAAACTGCTGAATGGAGCATCCTTGAACATAGACCTAGGAATGTGTATGTGTTGAGGCAATAGCCTTAGAAACCAGTAACTGCACTGGAGCTGCTGTAATCAGAGCAGCATGAGAAGAAGTTGAAGTAGCTAGGGAAGGACAGGAGATGATCCCCTCTTTTGAAATATCAGAGACTTCTTCCAGTCAAGCCCTGGGCCCTAGACTCAGTCAGTCCTGGGATGTGCCATAAGCCACTCAGCAGAGGGGGAGCCAGCAGGCCCATGGTAGGAAGAAGAAAAGGGGAAGGATCTGTGGAGTGGAACAGCCACTGAAGCAGAAAGGAGACAGACTGAGAATAGCCCCCCACACACACACACCTGCAAAATCCATCCTGAGCTCTCAGCAACTCCTGGGCCACCAGGAGGTCCAAAACTCCAAACATGTCCCTGACTCCAAAGTAAGTATGTGCATGAGTGTGCATGTGTCCCAGGTCCAGGGTCCCAGTAAGCACCCTGACTGAGGACACCAGATGGGCGCAGATCTGGGGAAGCCACAGCAGATGCTAGGGAGATAGAGCCAGCAGTGGCACCGTCAGAGAGACTATAGCCAGAAGGCTAGACAGCAGTGGCAGATGACAAGCGGTGTCTGATGAGATCCTGCTGACTGGGGACCCCTCCCCTAGAAGCTGTGTCCCACCATGAAGCAGGTGGGAGACCGTAGCTTGGATATAGCTGGATCCCCCACCCCAAGCAGCAGATGGGAGAGTATATCTGGGAATGTAGCTGGATCTCACACACACACACACACACACACACACACACACACACACACACACACAC
>LOJH01000852.1:913-20097 GCA_001685095.1 Ellobius talpinus
GTTTTATTAAAATACATGATTGACAGAATACAGATAATTCTCCCGCACCATATGGGGGCCTTTTCTACTCAAACCACAACAATGTGTTTGACTTAGTTTCAGTGTGGTAAATATGTTTCACCTGCACGTTCTGTGACCAAGAAAATGAATGCAGCATCCTTCTCCTGTCAGTGACTGGAAATCTGACCTTCTTTGATTTCAGAGGTACATTGCCATACAGAATAATCTGCCACTTCAGCCTGTAAACATGGACTCTCCAAAGCTCAGAAATCCTCTCCTAGCCCTTGGACAATTTATTTCTGTCCACTCTTTTACACATCTGCCGACATGAACCTCATGTGCTGCAGCCCTGAGGTTTGTCCTCAGTTCCTCTGATCCTGCTTTAGTATCACCTCTGCTTTGGTTCTTTAATTTTCGGCCTCTGACTTCTGCTGGCACATATCTTTCGCCTTTGACTAATTTTCAGACTGTATAGCTTTTAATTTTGTTTTATGATCAGGTTCAGGCCCCTGCCTCTGGATTTCCTCGGTCAAGTCAGAAGACAGAGACCAGAAGAAGGTGGCCAGCTTGTCCCAGCTCTCTTGGGAATGAGAATCAAAGAAAACTCAGAAGTAGAGACCTTTTCCCAGAATCACTGCAGAAACTGAGATGGAAAATATGTCAGCTGTAGATTAAGAAGTAACTGAGGCACTGGAGAGGTGGCTCCACAGTTAAGAATGTTACTGCTATAGACAAGGTTGTATACATGTATTTGTGTATGTATGTACCTAACAATAATGAATAAATAAAATCAGAGTGGGGTGACATGGAAGGGGTTGGGCATAGGGTATCTGGGAGGGCATGGAGAGAGGAAAGAGGTAAAAGGTGAAATAATTCTATTTGAAGTAGAGAAATATGTTTTAAAAAGTGTTTTCTGCTCTTGCAGAGGACCAGGATTGGTTCCCATGACCCACAGCTGACACCTCACAACCACGTAAAACTTCTACTCCAGCCATATTCTCAGGCACAGTACTCATATACTGAAATGTAGGCAGAGACCATTTGTTTCCCAGTCACTCAGACATGAAATAATAGCATAGACATTATATTAATTACAACACTGTTTGGCATATGCAAAAGAATAAGCAAAGCTTATACAGAAACACCCATACACAGAGACCAATACCCATGTGCACACACATAAAAAATGCACACTCCTGTTTGTACACATACATGGAAACACACAGGTACAGACACACATCATGCATACACACATATCCATAAATAATGTTAGATATTAAATTTAAATTGCATACACACTCATATAGTACATAGCAAACGAAAGATGGTGTGAGAATAATGTCGGGGAAACTTTTTTTTCTTTTAGTAGTTCAGAGTACACTCATATAAACTAAAGCAACTGTACCGCTGGGTGCTGTGGTCTTCATCTTCAGGATCACTATGGTGTACATGATCTGGGGAAGACAGGAAGATGATCACATAAAAGAAAGGTATCTGAGTTCAGTCTGTAAAGAGGGATGAGGGAAATAGAACCTCTCATTCAGTGTTGATGTGTCACCTCTGCTGAAGCTACACACATTATCCTTGGGCTTTGCTGAATGTTCTGAATTAAAAGATAGCCAGAATGAAGGAGAGGTAGAAGAGGGTGTTAGATACCCTGGACTCTGGAGAAGAGATCCCAAATGGTTGGTCCTATAAGTTGTGTTTCCCCTTAGCTCAGGTAGACTAATTCTAGTTGAGTGTAAAAGATTCCCACTGGACAGGTGTATCCAATGCCACCTTTACAGGAAGCACAGCCAGAAGATCTGGTCCTAGAGTAAGGTTACAGCACCATACAAGGTAAGCAGATGTGAATTACCCTTTCACTGCCATTTGAGCGTTGATGCTACAGTTGTCCCTTCTTGGTGACAACCCAGAACTCCTATCTCTTAAGCTCCATGGAGACAAGCTTCATTGCACCAAAAGTAAATGCCCCTTCCCTGGGAAAGAGTGGTACAGATGAAATGCCACAACCTGCAGCACCATAGAAGAGCCCCCAAGGAGTATTTCCCAGCAAGCACTGGGACTTAGCCGCAAAAGAATGATGTGGGTAAAAGTTCTATGAATTTGAAGAGTTGCTGCCTTTGGTGAATAGAGGGCTTTGAAATCATCTTCACTCTGGGAAGCAGAAGAATGGGATTTATAGGGAACTGTGGTAAAGTAGGGTAAGTAGGCGCCTCTCTCTACATGAAGGGTAGGCTAGCCCAAACTCAGGTTGCACGTGCTACATGGGTTTAAAGAGCTTTCTATACAGCACAGTTTATATTGAATTTCTTTATTGTTGGTATCCATGGTCCCTGAAGACGTGGCAGCTACAGAGCAGCTCTGGATACAGGGATATTGGGACAGACATTATGTAGGCACTTCCACATAATAAAGACTTCTAAGAATCCCCAATGCCCAATTAGCCTAGCAGCTATGCCAAAGTTTTCACTCAGTGCATGGTAAGTGCAAGCGATATTGACTTGAATAAAACCACAATTATTTAGAACACAGGGATGCCATTCACAGGAAACATCAAAGCGACTGAGCAGCTCATTCTGAGGGTACACATAAGCCAATAACCAAACCTTGTACTAACATAGAACCAATTAGTAAAATAATAATTGCATGGCAAACACAAGGCTCTCTGTGGGAAGGATCTAGGATTTTCTTCACTCCTAGATCCACAATGTCTACCCCTGGTCATCTTGGGTAACTCATCACCACCAGCCCTTCCCCTAATTAGAAGGGAGGAGTACACACTGAGGAAGGAGTTGTAACTTTCAATAGAAATTTTATTTGTTTCAATGTAGGGGTCAAAGGGCTAGAGCGATGGCTCTAACATATTAAAAGCTCCATAGAGAAATGAGTGAGAGGGCCCCCTAATCTGACAAGAAATAATTGCAATATGTACAAGGAAATTTCAGAACATCAGGGCTGGGGTGGGCTCAGCTGGCGCAGGGCTCGCCTAGCTTCCATGAAGCTCTGAGTTCCTTTCCTAACAATGCATGAATCAGGTGTGGTGATGCATGCCTGGAACTCCAGAACTAAAGGTTCGCAGAAATTCAAAGTCATCTTCAGCTGCATAGAGAATTCAGAGCCACATGGGCTACATGAGACACAGTGTCCAAAATATGAAACGCTTCCGATCTTAAATTCTTACTGTGTGTTTTCCTCTTAATGTAAATAAGGGAATGGCAACTTAAAAGAAAAACCTTCAAAAGATCTGAGTAGGGCATTGAAAGACAGAAAACAAATTAACTGAAAAGACACTTAACATTTGGGAAATACATAGTGGTCCCTCAAAGAAAACAATTCATGATCTTCACAACCTTATGGCTATTCTGTCCAATAATAAATAATATGTCAGTGATGACTATGGAACATAAGAGACACCTAAGACTAGGAGACTCTTCAGTACAGCCTCAAAAACAGAGGACCAATGAACAAGCAGCATCTTGCTCAAGGGCTCCAGAGAAGTTCCCACCTTCACTGAGGAGAATCAGTTGTCCATGAAGAAGGCTGTTATAACAGAGACAGAGACAGCACACACCACACACCTGACAAAAGATGGGATATGCTGCCAGTGGGAGATGGTTCAAAAATACCTACATTATAAGCATTTGGACCAGAGTTCAAATCCCAGAGCCATGTAAAAAAGCTCCCGGGTGTTGTAGCACACATTTGTGTTTCCAACATTGAAGAAACAGAAGTAGTCAGGCAGATCCCTGGAGCTCCCTAACCAGACATTGAAAGCCACTTAGTGAACTCCAGGGCCCTGCTAAAAACAGCAACACCAACAACAATGATGACAAAAAGGTAGAGAGTTGTTGAAGAAGAATAGTAAAGGTATTCTCTGGCCACCATATGCAACTGTGTGCATAGGAACACACACACACACACACACACACACACACACACTGGGGGGGAATAACTGACAGACTCATGTGCTAACCAGGGTTAACATCTCAGACAATTCAGAAAACACAATTCTGAAATTTGCAACTAAACATGTTGCAACTGAGAAGGAATACCCACAATACACAGGAGCAAGCAGTAGAGTTGACAGCCAACAGAGTCCCAACAAGCTACTCTTTCTGTTTTCTAAATTGTTACACAGGTTCAGGAGTGGTTGCCTTATCACCATTTATTTGCATTATCTGTATTCCTTTGACCATATTTCCATTTACAAGAACATGAAAAAGTCATTGCCTACAATGGATGTGGCTTCCAGGACTATTCTAGAAACAAGAAAAGAAAGTATGCATTTTCTCCCCTTTTTACTGTACCTTCATTCAAGATAGAAAATAAAAGTGAGAAAGTACACTTATGGTAGCTACCACAAAGGAATATAACTCCCTTCCACACAAAGGGAGGGGCGTGCAGGGAGGAAGAGGCATTTTAGTGGGAGAAGGAAGGGAATAAGTGGGTGTGGAGAGATTGTAGGAACCGGAGGTGGCAGTTGACTGCAAAGGTAGAGTGCTGTGCCTTCAGGATACAGCTGGGCAGCTGCACATTTGAATGTACAGTGGTTGTGCCAGCAAAAGCTGTGCACCAGCTCAAGCCAGAACAAATCCCAGCAAAGGATGGGAGAAGAGCATGAAGTGAGGAGCTGTAGCTAATTTTTGTCTTCTAGGGAAGGAGGGGACAGTTTTCTCTAAAAGCACAAACCCTGATAAGTTACACAAGCTCCAATGAAAGGCCTCTTATCCATGAATATTTGGCATTACAAGTTGGCTTTGGGGTAAGAAAAAAATACTAAAAACTGGGTGGAAAAAAATCTGAGTGTTGTCCAAGAAGAACTGGAAGAGAGAGAGTGAATATCACCAGAAGTTGTTATAAAAATTCTCAACACAATGGAATATTAGTTGTAACAAATAGTGGCCTCATGGAATTTGCAGGCAAATGGGTAGAACTAGAAAAATCATTCTGAATGAGGTAACCCAGACCCAGAAAGACAAACATGATGTGTATTCACTCATTAGTGGATATTAGGAATAAAGTACAGGATAACCAGCCTAAAATCCACAGCCCAAGAAAGGCTAGATAACAGAGAGAGTCTAAATATGGATGCATGGATTTCCCTAGAAGGGGAAATAGAAGAGATCTCCTGGGTAAACTGAAGTGAGGGTAAAGAATGGAGAGGGTTGGGCGAGCTGGGAGCAAGCAGTGGTTTGGGGTTGTGACACAGAGCTAGGGAAAAACCTGGTGCCAGGGAAACTCTCAGGAATTCACAAGGATGACCCTAGCTAAGAATCCTAACAATAATAGAAAGGGTGCCTGCCTGACTTGATCATCTACTGTAATCAGACTAGTGACTATCCTAATTGTCATCACAGAGCCTGATGGAAGCAGATGCAGAGATCCACAGCCAAGTACTGGGTCAAGCTCTGGGAGTCCTCCTGAAGAAAGGGAGGCTCTCATTTTACAAGTCAATGAATCAAGGTCATGTTGCAAGAACCCACAGACAACTGACCTGAGATCATGGTAGCACATGGACTCTGGACCAACAGTTAGGGAGCCTTCATGGGACCAACCTAGGCCCTCTGCATGTGTGTGAAAGTTGGTATTGCTTGATCTGTTTGCAAGGCTCCTAGCAGGGAGATCAGAACCTAACCCTGGTGCTTAGTTGTCTTTTGGAAACCTGTTCCCAAGGTAATGCTCGATTACCTTGCTCAGCCTTTATACAGGGAGAGGAGCTTGGTCCTACCTCAAATCGATGTGCCATGCTGTTTTCAAGCCCATGGAAGACCTGTTCCTTTCTTAATGGAGATGGAGGAGGAGTGGGTGGATAAAGAAGAGGGTTAGATGGAAGTCAGGGAGGAAGGAACAGGAAGAGAGGAAGAATGGAGAAACTGGTCAGTATGTAAAATAAAGGAAAAATGTTTAAGAAAAAAAAGAATTTCCAAAAAACTAATTTAAAAATACAAATACATATATAGTATGTATAAACACACATATAATGTACTTTGACCATATATATGCATATATAAACAGAATTGTGAAAAATGCATTTAAAACAAAAAATGAAAAGCCAAGAAAATTCAGCTGAAAGAATCTGAAAAGGAATTCATAGTCCAAACCATTTGGCTAAACTGCAGAGAGGATACAGAACCAGAGAGAGGGTTGAGACAAGTTGACGGTCTAAGTCCTGCCTCTGCAGACTCTGAGACTCTTCTCCCCAACTCATGAAAGATCCTTGAGGAATGAAGGGTTTTCCTCCTCTACAAACTGGCAGGTTCATGGGGGTCACTTCTGTGAAGCTCTGGTCCATTGCACATACACACCCACACAACCTAGCACCTTTCTGTCCAGGACACAGAGGGAAAGTATTTGAAGGAAGAGGTAAGACATACCCAGACTAGGGCATATTTTTCCAGGGCATCTTCTTTTTGTAAACCTCATGACATTTGGTTCAAATGATTTCCAAAGGGCCCAACTGCAGGTTGTGGAATGGGTTTGACAAGCCTGCAAGGTGCATGGGGCTGACTATATAAAGAGTAAATACAGCCATTTCTGGCAAGCATGATGACAGCACTGGGCTAATCTCCCTGTCCTGCACTTCTCTCTGTGACCCAAGGGCTCATGCTGGAAATCTATTAAAAGAGCTCCTGATAATAAAAAGAAGTTGACATTTTACTTGGTTAAATTGAAACCCAGCCTGGGTTTCTGATGGCCTGGGATTTAGAGGGAAGCACTTCAGCTGAGCTAGCAGATGTCAAGCCTCACTCCACAGGATGGTCTTCATGTGGGTGTCCCTGGGGCTGCAATCCAGGCAGTGCCCACCCAACTATGCAGTGATATTGGGCAGTGCTCAGTTTGCCCATGAGAACTTCTGAGGGCTGGTGTGGGACCATGGTCTGTATTCTGTCAACTATATTTTAAATAAATGCTGATTGGCCAGTAGCCAGGCAGGAAGTATAGGCGAAACAACAAGACAGGAAGTAGAGGTGGGTCAATGAGAACAGGAGAATTCTGGGAAGAAGGAAGCCCATTCCTCTGGAGTCCTAACCAGACCACAGAAGAAGCAAGATGTGACTGCCTCGCTGAATAAGGTACTGAGCCATGTGGCTAATATAGATAAGAATAATGGGCTAAAAAAGTTATGAGTTAATAAGAAGCCTGAGCTAATGGGCCAATCAGTTTGTAGTTGATGAAGACCTCTGTGTGATTTCTTTGGGACTTAATGACAGCGAGAACTGGGCAGGACAGAGGACATGGAGCAGCTGCAGACCATGCCCTTGGAATAGCATGTTGAATACACAGACCTGTGCCAGTATCCCTGGTGCTGCAGGCATTTGTCTGGCACATATGGCCCTGTGTGTTTGGTGTAAGTGGGTCTTGCCCTGAGCAGTGCTCAACATGAAAGCATTTAGGGAATCTTCTAGAAACTGCACAACTTGAAAACACCAACTCACTGTGGAGTGGTATTTCTGCACCCTGATTGCTGTCCCATCCATGTTAACAGCCACTCCAACTCATGCTGAAGCCACCACAGGTAACCACCTCACTGCCTCACCTTCCCACTACAGTGGACTGAAATCCCTTTGAAACCAAGAGCTAAACAAGCCCTTGAATTGTTTCTGTTGGGTGTTAGGTCACCATGATGCTAAAGTTAGTAACACATAATAACTAATTGGTGCATGCCAAGGGCAGATTCCAGACCCATATGAACACCCCACCCCTCCTACCACATTACAGTAATACTTCCACATTCTAATTTATTTCTATTATTATTTGATGTGCATAGATGTTTTACCTGCATGTACATCTGTGTGCCACATGTCTGCATTGGTTGTAGAGTCACATGGGACACTGAATTCCCAGGAACTGGAGTTACAAACAGTTGTGAGCTGTCATATGACTGCTAGGAACTAAATGCAGATCCTCTGGATGAGC
The DNA here is from genome assembly GCA_001685095.1 of Ellobius talpinus. Taxonomy (NCBI): domain Eukaryota; kingdom Metazoa; phylum Chordata; class Mammalia; order Rodentia; family Cricetidae; genus Ellobius; species Ellobius talpinus. The sequence goes on from LOJH01000852.1 coordinate 8,834, forward strand.
AAGCAATGCTCTTAACTGCTGAGCCATCTCCTCAACCCATACTTTAGAGAAGACTTGAGAAAGCAGAGGTTATATGTCACACAACACCAGCTAATGTGTTGAAAGCTAGAATGCATGTTTAAATGATAGTCCCAAACCAACTACTGGTGTAACCTCAGGGTTACATATATGCACTCCTAGGCACTTCATCCTTGGTGAGATCTTACCCTCACAAGAGAGTGACTTTTGAGGAGGTAGACCAGATCTCTTTTAGGCACCATTGTTTTCAAATATTGCACATCAACTAGAATCATTCTCCATAGCATAACTTTAAAAAAATGAGTATCATTTAAAAACTAAAGTAAGCTTAAAACAACTCATGCCATGCCAGAATTAACTTGGAAAATAAATCCGTCATGAAGATCCCAAAACGGTGCCTGAGCTTCTTGGAAGAAAGAAAATAACATTAGAAAAGAAAACTAACACAAACTCCATGGAAGCATTGATATTCAAAATTCTCCCCCTGCCCTCCACCCCGCAAAATAGCATGGCGATTGAATCTCACTTTGTATCAACAGACTTGGCTCCAATTAAAGCATTATCAGCCTTCCACCCACAATGCACCCAGGCTCCTGGCTGTCAAATGAACTCTCCACCAGCATTACAGGAGAGGTCCAGGGGAAGGGAAGAAGACAGAAGGAAGGAAAAGTAGCTAGGATGACCAGAGCCATCCCCTGATGTGGCAGTATGTGTTGATATCCTCAGACACCCCTGGCATGGGAGTGATACCTGCGAAGATAAGGATGTCTCTCTTCTTCATCCTCAGAAGAGTGCACAGTCCTGGAAAGTAAGGAGATTAGAGTATTCTCAGAACTCATCACCTTGTTCAGCAGCTCTGAGCTCCTTCCTCAGAGACTTCCATGATGTTGACACAGTAGCATACAGCCAACTATGTGCCAAATTTCTCTGCCCACCTGTGTGGGTTCTGAGCAACAAACACAGGTACCTTCATGCTTCAAATGAGATTATTCAAATGATCTACATAGGGAGATACATAAAACCTGATTTTCTGTACCCTTGTGAGTTTTCAGGATGTTGAATTTGTTTGTCATTTAGTATCCTATCCTGCAGACAAGAAAGCAGAGGCTCAGAGATGACTATGACCTGTCCCATCAAAGTAGGGGGCTAGGTTCATAGACACCAGCTGGCCCCTCAGCTAATCCACAGCCCCATTCCTCAGACTGTTCCAATCAGGATAATCCCTAACATTTACTTTAAATATGATTTAAGACCCCTAAATACAAAATGCTTGACAGCAGGTCTGGCCCTCAACTGGTTCTTATTTGGCATCCCTGTTCCTAAAGAAAATGGACTCCAGGTACCTGGAGTGGGGGGAAGGCACGTTCACATTTCTGGAAGCACTTGAAAGCAGCAAAGGTCTCTCCTCTCAGCTCCCCAGATGTACTGAGTGCTCATGAGAGATAATAGAGTCTTCCCTGGCAGGGAGCCATGGCGATCTTCAGAGAACCACTTGAAAGGTAAACAGTGGATCTCTGTGTAGGTCAACACTACCAATGCCAGGACCGAGGACCCCACCTGCACATAAGATGTGGGAGGTCTTTGGCAGCCACAGTGCCACTGAAGTTCAGGAAATACATCTGCAACAGAAGAAAAGAGGCCAACGTATGCCGGTGCCACACTGTGCAGCCAAATCAAAGCCTGTCTCCAGGATCTTGGCAACCTCCCAGGACAGACAGAGAATACCCCTCCTGCCCTTGCTGCTTAGCAAGTCAGTCCTGAAAGTCTTCCAGAAGACTGAGTTTAAATGAAGTGTCTGAAATCTAAAACATCCTGACACACGATTCAGACCCTTGTTTTCATAATTGACAGTTTGGGGATGGAACGTCCATTGGTATCCTTAGGAATCTATAAGTATAGCTCATAGAACCAGATGGATATGCATTGGGAAACAAGGAATGGCTCAACAAATGGTGACAGAACAAAGCCTTGCTGTGAACACCCATCATTCCCAGGGGCTAATATTCATTTGGGAGGAATTTTGAACATTTTTTTCATTGGAAATATCTGCCCTGTCAATAAAAATGGGTCATTGTTGGACATGTAGCCTGATTCCGGGAGCTGTTTTCAGGACTGTGATGAGACTGATGTGGTAAGTGGATACTGGAATTGATGGATGGGTCCAGATAAAAGGAGATTGTGAACTGAAGAGTGAGAAAGGTATTAATCAAGACACACAATTCCAGAAAGACAGGAAGAACATGCTTCAGGGATCTACAGCACACCATGGTCATCATAAGTAATGGTGGTACATATTTCAGAAAATCTGAAAGAGTGTATTTCAAGTGTTTTTAGCATGGGAAGAAGTAGGCAAGGTGACTGGCTTAATCTGATCACTTTAATATGTATGTACATTGAACATCCCATCATACTCTGAAGATATACACAGTCATGGTGTCAATGAAGAATTATAAAACCCCCAAAAAATAGTGAGTAGATAAAGAAACACAGGAAGGAATGGACATAAGAGGATGAAGCAAGATGGCCCTACTCATGAGCTGCTTTTGAGGATTGTTGGAGAGTAAGAAAAAATTGTATCTTCATTTCTTGCTTGAGCGATTTGCTTCTAAAGCAAGCACACAATTGTAAATTTCCTCATCACTACAAAGACTCACATGTACTTTAGATTTCCAAAGCATTTGTTGAACATAAATACTGGACAGTTGTGTCAAAGAAGATCTGACTGCGGTCATCCTCATCATGGTCCATCATGTAAGTATGTGGGGATACACTATTCCCTCACTCCATCTTCTCATCCATCATCTCTGCCTGTGAGTTCAGCAGGAGTGAAATGTGGGTCAGGCCTCAGGCTGGGGTGGGAGGGTGGTGAAGGATTGGAGGATCTTCTGCCTTCTTGGAACTCACAGGCTTGAAGTCTGTCTTCTGTGAATCACAAATGTGCCTCTTGTAATTCTGCAGAAAACATCATTTTTTCTCTTCCAAAGTCATGTTTATGTGTACATCTTGGTGGTGCCTTTTGGATTTTCATCTGTATTTCTTAAATTACTAGGTATCATAAATTCCTAGTCCTCTTGAGAAAATAAGAAGGACCCTTGTATGACCTGTAGTGATTGGATTTTGTGGATTTCCCAAGTTTTATCTCAGAGCCTGCCAGTTTGTCTGCATCCGGGAAGGTTTTCTAGTGAAAAACAGTCTTCACCATACATTTAGCTAAGGGGACCAATGGCCACAAATGGTGCAGGACACATCCTAGAAGAGCTACCCTTCCATGACTTTCCACGCTTGTTTCCTCTGTGAATCCTGCACAAGGCATCCCCAGTGGGTAACCTCAGAGACAGACCCTTTCCTCTGCAAGGATGGTTCCTGGGTAGACTGAAGATGGGTCTCTCTAAACCCTGGCTGTCTCTCTCCACAGACACTTGGCCCTTACTAGACTGAACTTTGCCTGTACTTCAGGCCCGAGCCTCATTAGCTGAAATTCTAACTCCTAGTGTAGCTGTATTTGCAGTAAGAAAGGAAGACTAAGCTGAGGTTGTGAAGTTGAGACCCCAATGCCAGAACTAGTGCCCTTATAAGAAGTCATGGCAGAAGAGCTTGTGGCTGTTCCTATGTGCCTCTCTCCCCACTTCATTGCACACTCTACGCATACCAAGGAAAGATGATGTAAGTTCACAGTGAGATGGAGCCATCTGCAAGCCAGGAAGGTAGTCCTGCAAGACAAGAAGACCTAACTGCCTAGAGTCCTGAGAAAGGCCTTAATTGCCCTAGTCAGTCAGTCAGTCTGTCTTTCTGTCAGTCATTCAGTCTGTATCACTTCCTTCAGCATCCTGAGCAGATTAACATGGACCTAAAAGTGAAAAAGATATATGGGTCCAAGACTGGAATGTGGCCAAAGGTGAAGCTAAGCTCACGGTGGAACACTAACCAAGGAACTCAAAGGACTTCCACTCCTGGCTGGTGCCCACCAAAGCCAAAAACTTAGAGGCAGACCCACTGGGCACATTCTTGAGGCAGAGAGCACCAGGTGTCAGCATCAGCATGGGTCTCCTGTGAACCTTGCCCTGTCCTGCATCCACACCACTGCCAGGAGTCAGTGGCCTGAGGTTCAGTGTTCTTTTGATCCCTATCTCTGAGAGGTTGGCACACTTCTGAAAGATGCACAGCTTCTTACATTCTTTTCTTTTTCAGGCACCCTGCTGATAGCTCCAGAGGAAAAGTAGCTTTTCTGTGAAAGCAGAGAAGCCAGGAGTACACAGTTCTCATGATAGTTATGGGAGAGGCAAAGCTAGGTGATGCCAACTATCTCTCACAAGTGGTAACCTGGAGCACAGAGTCACCCTCTTCCTTTCACTGGAAGGCTGCCAGGCTTGGTCGCAAACCCAAGAAAGTTATCCTGCAGGTGTGAGCAGCAGATCAGGATCTCTGTGCTCTACCTGCTGTGACAATCTGGCAGGGTGTTTCCCTCTTGAAGCCTAAACATATTCAGCCACTTTCAGAATGGGGGTAAGGGGTGGTGGAAAGTGGTTGTGGTGGTTGGAATGAGAATGGACCAGATTATATAGGTTCATCTATCTGAACACTCAGTCACTATTTGAAGGGATTAGAAGGATTTGAGGCATGACCTTGTTGGAGGAAGGCCTTGAGGTTTGTTTGGGGTGGATTTTGAAGTTTCAAAAGCCCATACCAAGGCCAGAGTTTGTCTGTCTTTCTGTCTGTCTGTCATCTATCTGTCTGTCTTTCCCACTCTCCTCTCTCTCCCTCTCTGCCTACAGATCAGAATGTAGCTCACAACTACTTCTCCGACACCTGCCCCGCCTTGATGGTAACGGTCTAAACATCTGAAACTGTAATCAGGCTTCCAATTGAGTGTTTTCTTTTATAAGAGTTGCCTTGGTCTCTCATGGACACTTGGATATGCCTTGACCTTTTTGTTCTCGTTTCCTGTAAATTTTCAATAATAGCTATGTTCTCAAGTGTTGGGAGCATTAAGAGGCCATGTGTGTGAAATACACCAGGTTGGGCTGACACTAGCCCTCTGTGGACACCTTTGTGCACAAGGAGACTCTTTTCAAAGTGGGCTCTGAGCCCCTTTGCAGCTACTCTGTTGAAAAGTTGTAACCAAGTGTGCAGACGAGACTGGAGGGATCTGACGTTCAGGGATCTAGGGAGCAGACAGCGCATTCTGGTGAGGAATATGTCTTGCAAGGCTGTGCAGCCCTCACCAACAGCTCCAAGAGGAGCTGAGCCTCCAGCAAAGGATATCCTGCCATTTTGAAGACTGTCAATAATGATTTTAGACTAACACATTCTTAACAACAGGAGCAGGTTTTTCCTGAGACAGGACAGATGCATGAATCCTTCCCAAGACCATTACAAGTAATTTATACATTGCTAATTCATCACTCTTACATCATAGGAAGCATGTGTCACCTTTACGGTAAAGACATAAGCAGGTGAAAATTGAAACCCAAGGAGGAAGATAAATAAGAGGACCCAGCAGAAGCATCTCTCTTGCTATTATCTGTACTGAATGCCATTGATAAGGGATTAATGTGTATCAAATGCTAATTTTTTTTCTGTTGAACTGTTTTTCTTGGAGATCTTGTTAGAGCAAACATGTAGCAGCCTCCCAGCAGGACCAAGAAAGGAGCCTCCAGCTTTAATCCCAGCCTGAGTGGCACCCACAAAAACTCTAAATAATTTAACAAAAGACTAACCTTCTAACAGCACAGGAGTGACACACGCAGAGAAGCAGCCTTCAAACAGGTGAGGAGCCACCCCAGGCAGACAGTCTCCCCAGCCTCCCTCCCCTGACCAGGGGTTCTCTCCCACCTCCTCCCACCTCACCACTTTCTATCAGAAAATATCAATCCCAGCAGTTTTAGGGTCCCCCATTAGGCATTTGTTTATAATTAAAATATTAAGAATATTGAAAGAGAATGTGGAGCCAAAGAAGGAAAGCAGTGTCCGGGACTCCCTTGGCTTCATCCACTAGGGGACTGGGGGGTGGGACGGGGGGGTTGTGTAGGTCACATGCAGGCAGGCAAGCCCCAGGTAGCATCAGGAGTGCAACAGTGTGGAAGAGGTTCTAGGTTAGACCCAGAGATACCTTGTGTTCCCTAGACGAGGCTTGAGTTCACTTACTGACAAAGTTCTTTTTTGGAACATGGGGTGTGTCAGGGAGGAGGCCAACAAAGACATGTGATGCCTGTCCTCCTAGGGTCTCTGAACGATGGAATGTGGAGGAAAGCCATGGCATCAAAAGAGGACAGGCACAGGGGCCTCATCTCTGAATGCAATGTAAAAAGTAAAATAAAACATGGTGGGGCGGGGGGCAGGACACAAAAGGCACTTGAGGAAAAAAGCCAAAGCAGACCTCACAGAGAAGGGACCATGGGAAGGACCCGGAGGAGCAGAGAGTCATTTCTCCAAGGAGCAAGACTTGTCCTGACCCAGGTGGCCCTTTCTGCTTGACCCACTTGATGAGGTCTCACTGCCTTGGTGAGAAAGGCAGGAAGAGGTAGCCACTCTGCCACCAATGAGCCTTTCCCTTATTATTTTTAAAGGCACTATAATCTAGCCTGATAACTTCAAAACACTTATAGAAATATAAGAAAGTCTGAAATTTATGAAAACAAATGGAAGGTTTATAAATCTACACTTAGAAAAGCAGCCCATTCTGTATAATAACAGGGACACTAGCTTGGTATATCCAATATTGTTTGGACAGGCTTCAGTTCTATTTTTAGGAGATTTCAATTTCCTTTCCCATAAACCCTATGAAATATAACGTGTGGCATATTTATAGTGCCCCTTTTAGGGAGTGCTATACTTCTGGACCCTTTAATAAGCCTAAATAGGATAGTCTCTCCCTCACCTCACTGAGCAAATAAATACATGGCCATGACAATCACGGATTAGACTGAGATTCTCCTTTCCCCCGTTTAACGCCCCCACACCCTCCAGTCCCCCTAACAAAGGCTCTCCAAAGAGGGGACCAAGAAGTAAAAGGCAAAATTCAAGGCCATCTGGTGGCTCCATTCAATCCGTTTCACTGACAAGACTTATAAATAAGAAAGCACAACTCCCAAAGGCAATCGTGAAATTTGCTATGCAAATGACAAGCCGGAGCTCCCCCCAGCCCTTTCTCCTCCTGGTATCCGTGTGGGACCTCCTCCAGCCCTGGCCATTTTACAGCACTGGGTGTTTTTTAAAGCACTCTACAAAAATTAACCGGTTTATTCTCAGGGAGAGAAGGTAGTGGTTCGGCCTTGACGTGAAGCAAGCCAGCTGGAGCTTTTCCATGTGGGACAAAGGTAATGCAGCCTGACTCCCTCTGTTGGTATATATTTAGTGCCATCCCCTTGCAGCTTTCTGGATCCTTCCATTTCTTAGGAAGTAACTGTGAAGAAGAGAGAGGCATTCCACATTCTCCACAGGGAACAGAGGCAGCATATCCCTGGTAGGAGGAAAGGCTGAGGCTAGAGCCCTGGAAGAAAGCAGGGGCTGGCTAGAGGAGCTTGCCCTGACTGTGCTCTCTGGGACACAGTTTTAGTATTCAATCAATCTCTGTGCCCATCACATGCACTGATTTCCTCCTATCTCGTGTGTTCTATAATGCACAGGGATTTACTCTTCATAGGCTTCTTATCTTGAAGTCAGGATATCTCTGCCACTTGGTTTCCTGTTGAATATCTTCCCCAAAAAGTTCATGGCATAGGGAAGACACTTAAGCACTCACAGATCCAATGTTCCTGCTTGGCACATAAGGAGTGGACACAGGTAACATGAGCCTACATTTTGATGGAAGTAACCATTCAAGCAACTAGGCCACATCTGTTAGACCTGCAGTTATAATGTCAGCTGTGGGCACTTGAGGATCATTGAAGTGATCCAGAGAGATCTTTGGAGCAGCAAACGGGAAAACCTGAGTGGCAGGATCCTTCTAGGAACGGCCCTCCTGAGGAGCTGAGAATGTGGGAACTCAGAGCAAAAAGGCAAGGAAAACAAGCAACCTCTTCCCCAGCCACCAGGATGAGCCTCTAAGAGAGACTGATATTCTTGTAGTGAGCAGTCTGTGCTCCTTCAGGGACACTGCCACGTGCTCAGCAGAGTAGGGTTAAGGACTAAGCTCAGGTGACTTGAATCTCAGTAGGAGCTCTGAAACCTCAAAGACAGATGTTTTCAGTCACTTGCATTTCTAGAGAAGAGGAATAGCGTGATACCAGGGGAGATGGGGGGGAGAGTGCTGGGCTGCACCCCCAAAATCCTGAAGTAAATTGTCAGTCACTAAGAAGTCCTGCAGAAGAGACAGGTTGGCTGGGTTTGCTCCAGTGTTTTCCATTCTGTCAGTCTTAAGTCGTCCATCACAGCCTTTCTGAGCCACAGGGTGTCTGGGAGGTGCCGCTAGTGTCACATGTGCAGGGGTAAGGTGCATTCCAGGGAAGCTGTCTGTCGGTTAATGTGCCCGTGAGAGCTGTCAGCACCTTGCCATTTAGGATATGTGATACTTAATTACCCACCTCCTCTGTCTTCTCCACCAGGATTCTCAGAATAGAGGTTAGGGACAGAGAGGCTCCGTGAGAAGCTGAACTGACCCTTGGCTATACCCTTGGGCTCTGGACCCTCATAAATGCCTCGGGTGTACCCATGGTGCACCACCCTTCACCATCATCACCCCAAGGATCCCTGCACCCATGTAACAGTATCTGAGTTGTAGCTAATATTCCAGTTTGTTTAATTTCCCAGAACATCATTTAGTGTTCTTTGATTTGCTTCTTCAAAAAAAGGACTCAGTGGAAATTGGGCTGGGTGTGTAGCCAATTCCCTTTATCTTCAGTTCTCTCTTACTCATTGTCCTTCTTGGTCTTGAAATGTGGAATGGTCGTAGAAAAAAATATCCTTAATATTTTATAATCCGTATAGGTTTTGTTTCATGGTAGACCCAGCTTAGCATGTTCATAAAAATCCCTGCTAAAAAAACACCTTCTATCCTCCCTCTCACCTTCCGATTTCTTCTGGCATCACGGGTTTCTCTGTGGCCACTTGATGGGAGTCTGCACACAGGAGAAACTCTGGACCCAGACTGGATGGTCCTCAGTGTCGTACTGTGAAGAAACAGGAAGGAATGGGGGAAGAGACGTCTGTGAGACAGGAGAGATGGCCAGTTGAGCTGAGATATTGCAAGTAAACCATGCAGACACTCTGCTATATAGTTTTATAGGTAGGAATAACAAATATGTGCTTATATTACTCAATTTCTAAAAAAAAGTATAAGAAATACAACAGAAGCTTAAAAATGATTAATAAGGACTGGGATAGAAGGTAAGAAGGTGTAGGCTGAGGCTGAGATCCTGTAAGAATTCCCTAGGGTATGGTTGAACTTATCAATCTTGCAGGTATTTGCCACCTGCAAATGGTTAAAATACAACCATGGGGCATGTGACAGCAGCACACTGCGGACAGTGGAGAAAGTAAGCACTCTGTGCTTTATTATTGAGGGATAAAAATGGTGCAGATGTTTTAGAAAACAGCAAGGAGGTTTCTGAAAAATAAATAAGGAAATGAATCTACCACACAAGCCAGCAGCAATTGCTATGGGTCGTGCAACTGAATTAAATGAAATACTTGTCTTCTGGGATGTCAGCACCCCATGGTCCCCAAGTCTCTATTCCCAGTGGTCAAGCTGTGCGAACAACCCGAATGTCCATTGGCAGCTAAACATTCCATTAGAACATTCCAGAATGGAAGAGAGGGAATCGCTACCACTGACAAGAAAGTGGATGAACCTTGACAAGGCCAGGCTAAAAGAAACAAGACACAGAAACGCAAAGATCCCAGGATCTTATTTACATGAGGCATAAGAGAATAAAACCCCAAACAGACCCCATGTAGAGCGTATCCCACGGAAGACATGAGTAGGACAACAGGTCTTTAGTGTGCTCCTTCACGAATGGTGACTGTGGATTTATGGCTGTCTGCGTTCTGATTATCATTCCACAACACAACCAACCATAGATCAAATAATCAAATAATTTCTGTAATTCACTTTCCCCATGGTATCTCAATAAAGCAGGAAACAGTAAAAGGTTGAACTGAGTTGTAATCACTCTCGATAACCAGGACAATTGCTAACTGCTTCTTCAATACTCATCCTTATACCCAAAATAGGAGTAGCCCCCACCTCTAATCACAGAGGTTTCTTTCTGCAGCAGGTGGAGACCATTACAGAAAGATACATCTGGTCAAAGTTTAGAAAACAGCTACATAGGGAATCTCGTCCCATTTGACATGCCTGCAGTACCCAAGGCTTGGGAACACTGTAAAAGAGAGGGTAGAAAGATGATGTGAAACAGAGGACAGGACCTCTGCCGCAGATCTGGCTTGCTGACAGGACAGGGAAGCTGCACCAATGAAATTGCAGCGATGTGGCCACCTGAACAAGACCTGAATGATGACGACACCAGTTGATAGAACACTGTGATGGGGAGACACCGCAAGTCTCGAGCCCCAACTGAAGCCTCACAAGCAGCTAAGGGCTGCTGAGAGAGGCAGAGTTGGTCTTTCCCAGAAACTAGCATCTAACTGGCTAATACCATGTGGGCAGTCTTAAAGTCATCTGCATATGAGCAAAATTAAATGCAGTAATTAAACCTTATTTATATACCTATACATATGTGTGTTTAACAATAAGGAAAGCGAGAACCTACAGATCTGAGAAGTGGTACACTTAAGGACTTGGAAAGAGAAGAGGGAATAAGGACACATTTCATAAATAAATTACTCATACATGAAAATAAGAAAGGCAAATGACTATAAGAAAAGAATCATCACACTAAGTTCACCAAAATGTAGACACAGCTATTATCCAGTTAATTGCCTATCTCCAAAGAAAAAGAAAACTGTCACGAATGATGGGCATGTCTGTAATAAGGACATGGTGAGACGATGCTGTCTATGGATCTCACAGCTGTCCTAGATGGGAAAACTCATTTGGAAGTTCACATGGTGTCAGTGTTATACGGATGCCCTGACTTCACACAGGCACAAGAGAAAGAGAGAGAGAGAGCGAGAGAGAGAGAGAGAGAAGGAGGGGAGGGAGGGAGAGAAGGAGAGAGACAGGGAGGGAGGGAGGAAAGGAGGGAGGAGGAAAGGAGAGAGAGACAGAGACAGGAAGGGAGGGAGAAATGGAGGGAAAGACAGAGAGAGAGAGAGAGAGAGAGAGAGAGAGAGAGAGAGAGAGAGAG
>LOJH01000852.1:20150-36491 GCA_001685095.1 Ellobius talpinus
GAGAGAGAGAGAGAGAGAGAGAGAGAGAGAGAGAGAGAGAGAGAGAGCTGTAGTTTAAGTTGTCTGGAAACCAGAATTACAGAATTAGTTTTTCCCAGCCACAGCCAAGGTGGAGCTCATGGATCGTGGTGCGGTGTGCACAATTCTCTAGCTTGGTGGAACATGCTATGGCTTAGAGACCACAATAAAAGCACAGATGTGGGCACAGGGCCTTGTCTTGTGCCTCTGTGATTAAGTGGTGGCAATCCACTTAACAGGTCAACCACATTAGGCAGGGTGTATGATTTGGTCTTGGAAAAATTGAAATCCCTAGAAGTATAGTTAGCAACAGTTTTCCGGGCCAGCTTGGTCTTCGGGCAGAAGGACTGTCCACAGCAGCTCTATACCCGGGGGCAGCGGGTACCGCTGCTTCAAGCTCTAGGCTAGAAGGGGCACACCGAGGAAAGCAAGGCTATCTCTCACTTCCCTTTGTCCTAACACTTTATATTCTGTAACCACTGTGCAGCCTCCATGCATCCAAACGTCCCGGGAATGGCGTTTTATCTCGACAGATGTGGCTTACAGGCGTATAAGTGGCACCTACCGGGAATGTAATGGACTGATTTCCTGGGCTCTAAATCTTGACAAAGCGTTTCCTATGTGGATCCAGATGAAGACCATGAAGCATGCAAACACAGACATCTCCATCAGATATACAACAAGAGGCTTGTGCAGAAGGGCTCGTCTATTCAGCCAGCATCTCTTCCCCTCTCTTGAGAATGGAGTCACTAGACCATGATGGTGTGGGTGGCAGGTGGGGTCCCCATTAGCCCTGCGTTCTAACTAGAGTTTATGGAGAGTAAGATCCTAGGTGTGCGGCATATGCAATCATCTGCGCTTTTATAATTACGGCAATATTTCATAAAAAGTAGGCTGTGTGATGCTGCCCCTGTGGAGATGTAGTGCAAGGGGGAAAATGTGATTTCCAGACTTACACACACTGGAGTGCAAGGCTGAGTTCTGCCACCACCTTTATGGTACCTAAACCCAAAGTGAGAAGCCAGGGTCCCCTCATCTCTCTTCTCTCCCTGCAAGCCACATGCTTTTTCACATGCCTTGCAGAACTCAGAAAAAAAAATGCACTAAGAGGAACATTAGAGGGAGATGTGTCTGCCATGTAAGAAGCTTTGGGCAATGTTACAACACACACGCACACACATACACATCTGAAGAATGAAAGCAAATAGGAATAGCTGAATGATAATGAAGGAGACTGGATGAGGGCACTGGTTGTACATCTCCAACATCAGTGTGCAGTCTTTGAATATTGTACCGTGAAGTTGTGGTCTTCAGATGCACTGGACCATATTCATAGCTACCCTAGGACACGTATGCACAAAAGTCTCCCACACTGGTCAATGCCCACATAAAACTGCTCACTCTCAAAAGCTTAGACTTTAGCTTGGGCATCTCCCCCACTTGCAGTTTCTGATGTGGAAATAGAGGAATGCTTTAGGTATCTGTGTCTCTTAAATACTATGACATGGGATGAACTGCAAGGAATGCATAGGCGCCTCAAATTAAGTTTCATCCTGTGACTTGGTCTTCATCCTCATGCCACACTTGACCTGTACCAAACCTGAATACCCAACCCTCACTAGATCTGAGGTAGAACTCGGCTATGCTGGTGGCGCATGTTACAGGGGGTGGGTTCCTCACAACTTTCAAAGCTTTTTGGCAAATTCCATCCCATAGACATCACCCATTGTGGTGTGAATTTGGAATGTTACCCACAGACTTACAGATATCAACCTAACCACCAAGACTGTGAGGCAGGGGGGTGGGTGTGTCCCTGCTGAGAAGTCACCACATCCACAGGGGCAGGAATCAAATCCTGCTGTAGGGTGGAAGTTTGCATGTGGATCTGGAAGTCCTCACCTATGAGGCATAGGTGGAGGCCATGTCCCGGAGCCTGGTCCTAGTGCCTCAGTTTTGCATATTTGGGACACAGAAGGTAAGCGGGTGGGACTATAGTCCCTGGGAGACTGTGTCAGTCCCCAGATTGTAACAGCCCTGTTACTTCTTATCTTCATGTAATAGGGCAGGCTTTTCTCCCTAAGATCGCTGGTCACTTTAAGATGTGTGCACATCATCAACAGAGCTGCAGTGTAGTCAGCCACATCTTGTCACCGCTGGCCATGCTGGACACCAGGGACTCAAGATTCCTGCACTGAACAGGTGTCACCTATGCACTCTTCTTTCCATTTTGTCCCTTTTGCCCTTGTAGGATTTCTGAGATTCCCCTGACTTGTAGAATTCCTGATAATAGGTGAGCAAAGACCAGGCTCCATCCCAAAGATCAGGAATAACTCAAGATCAACCCATGTTCATTTTACCTTTTTATGCCCAGTCATCAGTACAAGAGCTAACACTGAACATCGGTTCCCTGAATGAGAGAGTGCAAATGACTATTTGGAGGGTCAAGTTCATCAACAGCTGTCTGGATTACAAGAATAAAATAATTGCCGGTTCTGCTGGGCTGGAGCCCCTGGGATGGCTGTGCAGGTCTATGCTTAGGAAAGGATCCATGTGGCTTCTGCCGGATCTCTGAAGAAAACACCGAGGACACTGCATGAGGCACTGTCTAGGCAGAAATGACTCCTCCTGTTGATCAGGACAGCACTGTGACTAGGCAGAACTATCCAGAACACAAAGTTTCCATGTACACAGAGGGGGAAAAATTAGTGGAATGTTTGACCATCCCCAAAATTAAGCTCATAAAATATTTTTAAACAAATAGCTCTGGTCTTAGCAGTTATTTACTGGATTTTATAGTCCAGTGTTAACCAAAGTCATAAAAATATAATGAGCTAGACTGTGCAGAAGTAACCATGCTTTCAATGCTGTTTCCCGGAATAGTAATGTGTGGTTTGCATGTTTCATTGGGATTATCTGAATGTCCCAAAAAAAATGTGTTACAAATTGTTGCAGAAATCAGGATTAGCTACACAGAAAAAGAATGGGATACAGTGTGTCTCCTTCCCTCACTCACAATGCTACAGTGGTGACCCCAGCTGAAGGTCCAGCTGATAGAGCTGGCACCAGACAGAAGCCGTAGTGTTCAAAGAAGAAACTCTTATGCCTGCTGCAGCCATTTCTGAGACATGCTCCCTTGGAGGAAAGGTTCCTGTCCACCGGAGCTCCGTAGTGAAATGAGGGAAGCACTAGAAATAACGGCAGTGTATGATGAATCTGTCTACAAACCAGAGTCGCAACTGCTTCCCAGGATGCTCCATACATGTGGCTCACCTGGAGTGAGAAATCAGGAAGTAAAGCCATTGTGTTACTGCAAAACCCAGAGCTATGGGTGGCAGAAGGAGAGATTTGGAATTCAGCAAGGGGCCCCAGACCAGCAGTGCTTAGTTAGTGTCCCCATAGAATCCGTCTTACACTGGTCTTAACCCAAGTCTCCTTCAATTCTTCCTGAAGGAGTCTGGCCACAGAGCTGCCCCAAGCAATCCACACTGAGCTCTGGACCCTGATAACCCTTGGCCTTGCAAAGGCTCCTAATGGAGGCTGTAGTGGGAAGGCAATGTGTGATTGCAGTAACAGAAACAAAGGCCCAAGTGAAAGCCCTGTATCTGTTGACAGCAACCAGTCCCATGAGGGAAATGAGATTTGACTATTCATCTGCGGAGTATGTTTAACGCTACAGCCTAGTCCTAGGTGGGTGGTTCCTGGATGTGTAGGAAAGCTAAGTGAGCAGGAACCTGAGTGAGCCAGCAAGCAGATTCCTCTATGGTTTCTGCTTCTGCTGCAAGTTCCTGCTTGAGTTCCTGCCCTGACTTCCCTTCTGATGTACTGTGTCCAGAAAGTTACAGTATGTAACTTTATGCAACAGTTGTCTTGTCTGGGACTGAGCTGGATCCCCATCTATGAATCAGGGGTCTCTGCAAAGCTCCTGGATCTCTAGTGAATATAGCACTCACAGGCCCCCAGTCTTCTGGGACACCCCGTCCCTGCTTCTTCTCAGTGTGTGGAACAGAGACCTCATTACAATGCAGAGAGATCAGGTGTCATCTCATGTGACCCTTGTCTTTTGCCAAAGGGGAAGGGAAAACAGAGGGTTTACCCTTTCTTGTCCCAGTCACAGGTCACAGCCTAGTTGAGATAAGGATGAATAGACCTTGGAGCCTAGTACTGAGTTCTCCTTTTTTGTTACTAAGGGAAAATTAAAAGGAAGAGGAGACAGGCTGGGAAGTAGGGGAACTTAAGACCAACGTTAAGACTGGAGAACATTAAAGCAGCCCCACAAAACAGCAAGGAGACCTTGGTGAGCAGGGAAGTGTCATCCTTTAGATGCTGCATAGTTGGTCTTAGAGAGGGAAAGGCTGTCTTTGAGTCAGGCTCTCATGGCCTCAGTAAGTATCTACCCTTCCAGGGGAAGAAGCTCCTGTGGGTCCCTCTGGAGTCCATCCCTGTCTAAAGTTCTGGAAACTGCCAGGATTCAGAAGGCATCTCCTGAAAAAGACCCAAGACCCTCTTCTAGGTTCCCACAGCAACCAGCTGCTTCCTGGGGGCCAAGACCAGGTCACATCTCCTGCTTCAGACCTAATGGCCTCCTGATGAGTGGGGTGATTGACAGGTGAGTGATTGATAGCTCTGTGGACAAATGAGGAAGTTATCTTACTGCTGCTGAAAACACACTCGTCTGCTCACAGAGTCACTCTAGGACAGCATCCATGGATGCAGAGGACATTCACACCTTCTCCTGGGGAGACAGACAAGACAAAGGCAGTACTCCTGTTTCTTCTAGGCCCCTTCCTGTGCCCCAAACACCCAGGGGCTTGCTATCGAGAATATGTGCAAATGAAAATCAAAAATGACTCAAACTCTTTCCAGAGGTCTACTTAAAAAAACAAGGAAGTTCGGTGGGAAGATGGGAGAGCACCCCTAAGCCTTTGTTTCTGGGTGGTTGGGCAGCTCCTCTCCTGGGAATGACTGTGGGTTGATCTGCGCTGGACCAACAACAACATCAGCCTCTAAGGTTGCTGTTGGTTTCCAAGCTGTATTCAGAAAGGTTTTTTCTTCTGAGTGACTTCCCCCCACAGAGGACTCAGTTTCCCTGATGGAGCCCCACGGAATTGAGGTGCTGTCTGGAGGGGTCCTGATGCCTTCTAGCCTATCCATCTGAATCCTTCCTGGACATCTTTTCCCTTTGCTTTATGTGTGGAGTGGGGCTCTGGGTTGCATTCTGAGATTAGTTGGGCATCTGAAGGCTGACCAGGAAGGTAGATGGGTGGACTATTGCAATCAGTGTGGGAAGAGTGTCCCCGGCCTCAACCTCTGCTTACCTCAGAGAAGGACTCATGGTCGTTGAAGAGGGAGGGGCATGAGTAGCCATTTTTGCAGAATATTGGGGGATGGGACTTATGGATGTGCACATGGATGTCCCTGTTTGGTACAGAAGAACCTATTTTTCACATAGGCATATAATAGAACACCCAGTGGGTTCAGAGATCAATCCAGTGACATGTTAAGATAAAAGCTGGAATATAGCAGCCTTGGGCTCTCATCGACCCTTGGTAGAACCCAAGAATTTCACACATTTAAGGTGTGGAGGTCATGCACAAAAAGAAGGAAGCCACCAACTTCACATAGGGATATTCATCCTGGGTCCTCAAACTGGCCATCAGAGGTCAGTTCATAAGGTCCTCAGCTTCAGCAACAAAGCACCATTATGGGAGGGAAGTTGAATATTAGTGGAACTAGCATCCTGGAGTTCCCAGTAGATGCTTGGGTACCTTCAAGAGTACCCAGCACTTTCTCCAAAGGGAAAGGAAATTCAAAGCCCTATATGGAAAGGAAAACCATGACCAGGACTGCTGAGGAAAAGGGGACCCCTGGGATTCAGTGTCCTATCTACGCATGGTCTAACTCTGCAGAGAAGCTTGAATGCAGTGCAGACAGGATGCTTTCTCTGGGCCGACTCCAATTTGTCTCAAATCAGCTGAGTACACCAGAGACCCATGAATATGTCCTGATGACAGGATCACCTTCCAACCCCTACACTCTTCCTTCCATAGGGTTCTGAGCCCACTGACATGGAAAATTCCAAGTGATAGAAACTCCTGTTTCTGCAACAAACTAATACCCTGGACTTAGAGAATGCCACTACATTTATGGGGATGCCTACATATTTGTACAAATCCAACTGAATATTAAACTCATTTCCTTTGGGTCCTCAGTGTCCAGTTCTGCACAGCACCCTTTCCACCAAAAGTTTCCTCTTCCTTCACTCCCAGGCTGCACTTTACCATGAGATGAGCCCCTAGGACCTGCAGGCTCAGACTGTCTCTGAAGTGGACACCCCAGAATCAGAAAGGAAATGCTCAGCATTTCAGGTGACCTACTCTCCACCCATCTCTTCTTCATTGTCCTATTTTGATCTTTGTTGGCTGCTGCTAATGATGGACAACCAGGTGCAGAGAGGAGCATGGCTGGGAGGAAGAAAAGGGTGATCCTGGTTCTTCCTTTGTGCTGAGAGCCCTGCTGTACATCCTGGCTCCTTGTTCACTGACGTTTCTCCATTCAGTAGAGCCAAGAAGGAATCCACATTGTCTGCCAGCCTGTATCTTTAATACTTAATCTCCACAGTAGGGTTCAGGAAGTATGAGAGACCCACCAGGGAAACGGGTGGAGAGTTTACATTCAAACAAGTGCCCAGGGTGGTTTCAAAACTGACAAAGTAGGGGTGGAGAAATGAAGATTGGCAAAAACACAAGAATCTCTAGCACACAAACTTCAGACCTGTGTCCAGGAAAGCAAACATTTCCCAAAGGGCCAGGCATCCTGGGAATTTCCTGTGTGTGCATCCATGGACACCTGTGGACCCAGGTACATAGAGATGCCATGTGTGTACATGTGTATACATACGCATGTTTGCAAAGAGAACAGATCATGCTAAACTAGCGTTACTTGGATTGATATAATGACTAAAGCCTGAAGCCAGGGAAGGGTGATGCAAAATGAGCAGTTTAAAGGCTGCCCTCAAATCTGAAATTATGGAAACAAAACAATTACCAGACGTCTCTAGGGTAAATGCCAGTTCGCCTCTTCCACTCCTGTAGCTCCTGGGCCGGTCCCCAGTGTCTGGTAACATTGTATGTACCATAGCATCATAGAACAGGTGGGTACATATAGAAGTCCTTCCAGGACCCCAGAGCCTAAATAACAGCGGTAATTCACCCCGCATTCTAAAGAAGGCCCTCAAGAAGCTGAAGAATTTCTCCATTGGTTTAGTAAGAATGAGGGATGTCTTATGTCTCCCCACAGAAATGGCCACATCTCAGTCCTTGGATTTACGAATGTGGTCATCTTGAGAAGCAGTATCCTTGCAGATGGATTAACTGAAAGTCTTAAAGTAAGTTAATGGGATTTAACTCAAGTAAAGTGAAGTGCGATGACCATCTCTGCCAAGTCTACACGGTCAGCCAGTGAAGCACAATGTCCATCACTGCAAGTCTGTACTGTTATCCAGTAAGGAGGCATCATGCCCATCACTTCCAGGTCGACACTAACAGCCAGTGAGGTACCATGCCAATCACTACCAAATCTGTCCTGTTATCCAGGGAGGCACCATGCCCATCATTGCCAAGTCTGTACTTTTTTCCAGTAGGTATCACAACCATTGCTATTGAATCTATACTGCAATGCAGAAACAGAACCCATATAAAGAGTGCTAACCACCCCACCTTCTTGGCTTTTTCTTTTATTTGAGTGCCCATGCTAACATGGCAAGCATTTATCATTGAGCCATCTCTCTCCATACCATGTCCAGATGTTGTTTGTTTGTTTGTTTGTTGTTTGTTTATTTTGTGTGGGTCCGAGGGAGCCAAATTTAGGCTTTCACTCTTTCATGGCAAGCAACTTCCCAATTGAATTATTTCCCAAGCCCTCAATGCACTCTCCTTTTAATGGTAGGAGACAGGCTAAGATGATAAGCAGACCAAGCGTGCACTACTAAGATTAGCAAAGAAAATATACACAGCTATGTATAGACACATACTGAAGGAAGAGCCTAAATAGATAATACTGTGGTTCATGAGATGCAACAGTGGCAGTAATACCATCATAGAGGATGTCCCAGATCCAAAATACCATCATAGAGCAGATCCAGAATCCAAAAATCCCACACAAGGCTCTACATGCCGGGAACCAGAAGCTTTGACACTAGGGACCTGGCTTCCTACTTCCATACCTTTTGAGAGATTGTGGGAGACCTGAGAGAATGACTCGGTAATGGGCTTCTATGTAAATTTTAAGAAATCAGTGTGATTTTTCCACCGGCCGATTTTAATGCAATTCTGTAACACATTAGACCAGCCTTCACTGTCTTTGAAATGTAGTGTGTTAGGAATGGTATGCGCAGGTTAAAAGATTCTGGTTGGGAACACCAGGATTTACATGAAATTATCAGGCAGACTTTGATAGGGGCCTGGACAGACTCAAAAGAGCAAGTCTCATACAAGCCTGTCTCATTCCCTTTCAAAGCACCTTGATCTCCAAGCAGTCATCTATTAATTATATTACAGATAAGGTAAATAAAAGCGCGCAACGTTGAGATCACAGCTCCTTTCTTCTGGTGCAGACTAAAGGTAGGGATGGCTGTGAAGTCTGTGGGCATGAGGGATAAGAAGGTGTGCCGTAACCAGGAGGCTGCATTTATTTTGACACGTGATGGATAGATCTAAAGTTCAATGCCGGGGAGCTTCACTGAGAGAGCAGCAAAGAAGGCTGTGGGAAGGCCTGGGGGCTCAGCCCCTTCTGTCGGGGTTGTTGGGGTTTATATTTCAGTAGATCTGGTTTTAGAGAAGTTTTAGCTTCAGTGAAATAGAGAAGGCAACTCTGAGTTCCCGTGATCTCCCTGACCCCTGCACACACCCACAGTTCTCCCTGTCGGAACCCCCACTGCAACGAGAAGTAATTCTTACCCAACCCTAACTAGTAGGGGTGATGTGAAAGTAAATGCTACAGATGATATCCTGTGCCTTGACTCTGTGACCTTCTAGCTCTGGCTGCCATAATCAAACATTCCAGGCATGGAAAATGATGGACAGCAACAATCCACTTCTCAGAATTGTGAAGACTGAGCAGCCATAGTTCAAGGTGCCAGCAGATTTGGTGGCTGGTGAGGGCCCCAATGTGTTTAAAGGTGTCTCTAAAACCTTGGATTGGTTACTCTCCAACCCAATAGTGATGGAAAATCTTTAAGATGTCATTAGGTAGGTAAATGAAGAATATATTTATTGTAAAATCTTCCTGAACCCTCTCTTAAATGTTTCTCTTTATTTTTATATATTATTATTACATTTTGCTTTCTATTTATGGTCACCAGGCCTGAGCCAGGTACAACTCTTTTTTAACTTTTATTGATTATTTTCTATGAGTTTCACATCATGCACCCAAATCCTCTTCATCTCCCCATCCCTCCATTTCCACCTTTTGCCCTTGCAACCACCCCCAAAGAGAACAAAAAATAAAAATTAAACAAAATTAAAAAGAAAAAAATGAAAAAATCTTAACATGGACACTGTGGTGTGCCACTATAATGTGTCACTGTGGTGTGTCACTGTGGTGTGTCACGGTGGTGGGTCACACAGTCTACCATTTTGTCCAAACAGCTTTCCTTGCAAATGTTCATTGCAATGAGTCATTGATTTGGTTTGAGGACTCTGGCTTCTGCTATATCACCAATACGGGGTCCTCGCCTGGACTCCTCTCAGATATTCTGCTGTTGTCCAGTGTCACGGAGATCCTGCCTCTTTGATTCCGCAGGACTGGCCCCTTTGTATGCTCCAGCAGTGCATGTTGGGGAGGACCAATTCAAAGCCCTGGATCTGGGTCTGGGTGGTAGCTGGGTTAGTTGACCAACTCGCCCACTTTCCCACACATGTCCCACCAGGGCCAGCTCCTCCACTTTGCCCAGATGAGGGATAGGACCAACTCTGCCAGGTCAGACTTCAGGGTACTAATCAAATAAAGGTTCTTTCTTTATGAAGCATCCAGCCTGCGGAACTCTGCTACAGTAGAAAAAAGTAGACTGAGGCCACCCTAATTTCTGACTACACACGGTACTAAAAACACAACCAGTTCTAGTTTAAAAATCACAAATCATCAAACAAATAAAGTCCTGAACTTGACTTCAACTGGAATGCAATACATTAAGCCCAAAGATAAGCACATATGTGCTGCAACATATTTCCTTATTTCCTGTCTAGTCCTAAAATGGTCTGAGGTCCTCTACAGCAAAAACACATATACCAGAAAGTTCATAAATTATGTGAGTTCCTTGGCAATGAAAGCTGATGTTTACTATAAAGAGATCAGCTGAAACAGTACAGGAGCTAAAGAGCTGTATGTGTGAGAAGAGACCCCCTCACCCTGAGGGCCTCTGTTGTGGATAGAAGAGCCCAAGGCAGAGGTGAGACCCCCCTTTAGCAGGAAGACTTCAGGGTATCCCAAATACATCTCCATCTAAATTCTCCAGTGTGCATAATCTAAAACAAATACCCCTGAACTGCAGAGGGTGAAAGCATTTTGAGACAGGAGCTTTAAAGGGAGAACTGAAATAAAATGGGGGACTTAGGGTGGATATGAGTCAACGATGATTGGTGTCCTCATCAGAAAGGACATCGCTATCTGCAGAGCGCTTTGTATCCTCTTACCTTTCCAGTGCTGGGATTTTGTCTGGCTTGAACCTGTGTAGACTTTGTACATTCTGCCAGTGTCTATGAGTATGGGGGAAAAATTAAGTAAAAAACTATTTCCAGAAAGAAATTCTTATCAAGGCTCTGTCTGGCCAGGTTAATGCTCATTTCAGAAAGGAAAGGGTTATCTCCAAGTTATAAAGGGATGAGTCCTGGACCAAGGCTTTTGAACAGTGCCTTGTAGACTGTCTCAGTAAGGTAAGTTTAATGACAAGAGTAAGGAGTGGTCCCAGAACCTACCTGGGAATGGGAAGCATGGACTTTAAAGACTGGAAGAAGTGAGAGACTTCTTGTCTTCCAGCTACTAGAATCAGGTCTCTCTATGTAGTCTAGAAGAGAGGTCTGAACTGTGTCTGGTGACACAGAGTTGTTACCCAGCTACTTGGGCTGGGCATGGTAGTGCACACCTGTGATCCGAGCACTTGGAAGTCTGAGGCAGAGGATTGCTTTGAGTTTGAGGCCAGCCTGGACTACCTATTAAGTCTCTGCTGGCCTAGCTTATAGTGAGAGACCTTGTACCAAAGCAAAAAATCCAGTTTGGGCCATTTAACAAGACCCTGTCTCAAAATGAAAACGATGAGAAGTGTTCGGAATGTAGCTCAGTGGTAGAATATTTGTCTTGTCTGGGTGCCCAATGCCCTGGGTTCAACTCACAGGTCCAGAAAAATAAAAGGTTCCTTTCTCCAAGCCAACTAACCAATATGCCTGAATGTATGACTGAAATCTGGATCAAGCTACCTGCAGGATCTGAGGAAGGCAGTGTCTCCCTCTGACCTCCATCACCTTCCGACAGGTATCAAAATCTCAGTCAAGAGGTTACCAGGAAACACAGTTGTGCCAAAACCCTAGTCCTGCATCTACCCCTAAGCCCCAGCACAGACACTCCAGAGTGAGAGACGGGTCATAGAGGAACCATTCTAGCTCTGTCTAAGAGTGGAAGGTTGCAGCTTGGGTGTGGCTTCATGAGGACTGGGGCCATGACTCTCAGATCAACGCTCTGCTGCAGAGCCTGGCTTCAGCTGGCTTCTCATTCCCTTTACATTCATCCCTAACAAAACCACAGTGATAAGCCGGCAACAATTATTCATTTGTAGCTACAGAGTACCCAATCCCACATAAATTTGCTTAGCTAGCTAATAATCCTGACCTTTTCATTAGGAAGAAAAGAGGAAGCTAAATGAATTCTGGGTGGCTGCAGTGGACACAGACGGAGGCAGCTTTGCCATCTTCGGGCATTCTGTTATCAATGCCACGACACTTTCGATTGAAAAATCAATTTTCCTCTTCACTCCTTTTAACCTTTTGCGCCATCTTCTTCCCTTGCCTGGATCCAGATAACATAACTCACCATGAAAGCCAGACAGAAACAGCCTTGGGCATGTCCACAGGAAACGTAAGTCCATCTGAGCTCAGGAGGGCTTTTTTCCTCCCACTCAGGCTGCCTTACCCCAAAGGCACCTTTCAGCTCTCCTTATTAATCCTCACAGGTCCTGGGGGAAAGTGAAGCCAAGTATTTTCTGTTAATAATGTGCGTGGGTGGGCAGGCGGGAGCCGGACAGGCAGTGCGGGAAGAAAGGAACAAGGACCAATTAGCTAGGCACCACAACTGCCTGAGTACATGCATGTCAGGGTGTCCGGTGCTCTCTGGCTGCTTGGCCATGAGCTCTGAATCACAAACGCACATGTTTATGATGACACCAGGACCTGAGCACAGTGCTCCATCCAAGTGGAGCATTGCTTTGCTTCATCAGTCACTGACGTGAGATTTGAGGACATCATAGTCCAATGCAGTAATGTTGTCTTCAGAGCTTGGGACCCTGAGTATGGAGCCACGAGTCTGAACTGCTTTGATGGCTTAGGGCTGCTAGCTATGGAGACACACCTGTGCATGCTCTTAACGGCTCATGCTCTTTGCTCCTCTCCAAAGTGTTGCCAGAAAGAATACAGTTGTAGCTTCACAAGAGCTGCCTAGGCCATCGGCACCCCGTTGTCTTCTCCTGTAAATGGGAATCAATGGCATCTGACTCCCAGAGCTGCAGTGACAGAATGTATGGAAACTTTCCTGCTGCCTAGGGACTGAGTTTGTAAGGATCGATGAGGTTCTCTGTCACTTCAAGCCCTGCTCAGAAACAGTACACCAACTAAGAGAGCAAATACCTGTATTACACAGATCTGGAGGCCAAAGTCTCAGAACTGGTACCAGCAATGTCTGATGAGATGCTATTCGTGGTTGCTATCCAGCTGGCATCTGGCTATATCCCAGTCAAGGTCTGGTGAGAAGCTACTTGTAACTGCTATCTGGCTGGCATGTGGCTATGTCACTGAAGGGCCAGACAGCTTCTTTACTCTTGGGACCCTAATCACATCCAAGAGGGCCCCAACCTAGTGATCCTGTCATGTCCCTCAGACCTCAGCAATAGTGCCTGTCTGTTATGGTACTTCAGCATGGGGCTACACTGTGTGTAATGAATAAAAGATTATGTTGTGGATCAGGCTGATTTCTCTCCCATTTAAAGAATGGGTAAGTCTCTTTTTTATAAGCCATGGTAAAATATGTGATGTTTCCTTTAAGAGACAGCTGCTGGCAGCTTGCCATCATGGGAACTAGGTCATAGGGTTTACACTGTTAAATGTTACCCCACTCCACCCCGACTTCCTGGGCCACCCAGCATCCACACTGCAGGAAGAGTTCATGGCTCTCTAATAGAGTATGTAGGAGCGGGAGGTACGTGGGTTGGACCAGGGTGGTGGGGACTGGGAAAGCTATTGGGGCTACAGTGCTGACAGGAACAGAGGCGAAAGGAGTTGGATGCTGGCTCCAAAATGTTCGTCTGCACAGCTGAAGGTAGGATGACCCCTCTGATCACACTGGAAGGCAGGCTGGCCTTAGCACAGATTTAATGAAGGAAATCAAGTTTTCTGGTGGAATTGCCAGGCTGGAAAAGCCCATTCATGAGCCAGAGAAGGACATGAGGTCAGCGAAAAGGCCCAGGCTAGAGGGTCATGATCACTGATGCTGTCCAGGATCCTCTAGGTGGATGAACTGGTATAGGGAGTGAGCCAGGAGGTCTGAGCAGGTGTCCTTGAACTTTCTGGATGAGTAGGGCAGGAAAGGAGGCAGCTGAGGATCAGGCAGGCATGGACACTAATCCTGCTACAGGTAGGGCTTCCTGGACTGGTTTCCCTCTTGTGAGAACAAGGGAGGTCGATTGTGACAACTCTCCACAGAGAAACTGCTTGGTAAAAACGAAACAAGATGCTGCTGGTTCTATAGGCACAAGGGCTTGTGTAAGGGAAGCTCAGAGGAGAGGGACCAATTTGTCCTGGAAGGAAAAATAGGAATAGATGGAGTTGAAGGAGTAGACTTGATGCCCAAGAAGCTGTCTGAGAATGCTCTAAATAAAGAGAAGTTTGGCCCAGGTAGACCAGGCTGGAATTCTGGGCTTATCAGTCATGGAGGGGAGATGTTGAGACATCATAGGCTGAGGTCTTAGAAAGAGCAAAGAATAGAAGGGCAGAAAAGGAAAGCCATGTGTCAAAAGCCAAGTCTGAAAGGTGGTGGCAGAACAAAGGACCCCAGAAGAAGGCAAGGCCTGGCCTTGTCACAGGGATGGGAGGGACCAGTTACTGCATCTGGAAGATGGAGTGTTTCTCAGTTGACTAGTCATGGGCTAAGAGGGAAATCCTGAAGTGTTGACAGGAGGTTGCTTGTTCATTCCCAGCCACTTAGACTGAAATAATCACTCAGAAACTGTATTAATTACAATACTGTTTGGCCAATAACTTAAGCATATCGCTAGCCAGCTCTTACATCTTTGGTTAACCCATTTCTACTATTTTATATTTTACTACAAGGTTCGTGACCTCCTGGCAAGGTTCCAACTGGCAGCTCACATCTTTTCTCTCTGGTGGCTCCCTGGCATCTTCCTGACTCCACCTTTTCTCTCTATATATTTATCTCTTTCAGCCTGGCTTTACTGTTAGGCCATTGGCTGAAAGCAGCTTTTTTATTAACCAATGAACACATATACAGAAGGACTTCCCACATCATAGGAGGTGTGAGAAGTGGGCGTGTTAATGGAAGAGATCTTGGAGTGTCCCCTGGCATCAGAGATGGCTCCTATTAGGTAGACCAGTACATGTCTCCTCATGCTCCACACAAGTCTGCAGGGAGAATGCCAGTGTTTCCAGGTATAAGCAGACTCAGGGTGCTTGACTCCTGCATAGAATTCCAGATGTGTCTACCTTAACCAGCCTTTAAGAATCTGGAGGGGGTGGACACTGATTGTCAGACTGCAGAGGACATGCTCACCTCACCCCCTCCACCTTGCCGTCTCCCTCCTGTGCTCACTCATGTGGCCAGAGACTTCTGGTGGCCCCAGAGTCTGAGAGACCAGGATTCTGACATTTCTGGGATATGGAATGACATGAGCACTGTCTAGGATCTAGTCTGGGCCAGTTGGAGCAAAGGAAGTACCTCCTGCTGGCTTGTGGGAGGTTTTGCTGCTCATTAAAACTAACATCATTATGGAAGAGATGACGTAACTGTGAATTGCCCCCACAGATGTGTATGTTTGAGCCTTAGCTTTCCATCTGATGGCGCTATCATGGCATGTTAGGGAGCCTTTGGGAGGTGGCCTGGCGGAAGGAAGTGAGTCCTGCAGGGTGCTCCTTAAGGATTTCTAGCCGTACTTCCTGTTCTCTCTGTGTGTCATTCTGTTTGTCTGTCTGTTTCTCTGTGTGTATGTGTTTTTCTTCATGTGTGTGTCTCTCTCTGTCTCTGTCTCTCTCCCTCCCTCCCTTCTTCTCCCCCTCTATCTCTCTGCTTACAAGTTCTCCAAGATACGAGCAGGCAACAGCCACACACTCTGGCATCCTCATTCACCCTCAAAACCACAATTAAAAAGTTGTTGTTAGAGGTATTTTTGTTTTGCCAATGAAAAAGGTAATCTGGTGGTTAAGATGACAACTGTGTGGTCCCTGGGGCTATGGGACATCCTTCCTGGGACCTTGAGGAGAAGCAACAAGCACCACTTCCTCTTACCTCCAGGTTACTTTTTCACAGAACAATCCATGATATCACAACTGCTCCCTGAGCTGGAAACAGCAGCCT
This sequence comes from Ellobius talpinus, assembly GCA_001685095.1. Classification (NCBI taxonomy): domain Eukaryota; kingdom Metazoa; phylum Chordata; class Mammalia; order Rodentia; family Cricetidae; genus Ellobius; species Ellobius talpinus. Next base: position 36,012 of record LOJH01000852.1, read on the forward strand.
TCAGAGACTGCACTGTGGGATAAAATAGCACAGCATGCCAGTCCTCTCTAGGAGTCATTTCCCACTGCAGCAGGAAGTAGGCTACCTGCTAGCATTACCCCTCACAGAGGTATGGTCAGCATGTCCACCATGACCAGAGGAGAGTACAGACCTGGTTGGTCACGGCCAACATTGAAAGTGACAGGAGTGTAAATTAGAAACCACAGGAGCATGTATGTTATGTATGTATATGAAGTTTTTCCTCAGTCACATTTGTCCCTTTTCTGAACACACATGTATGTGCGTGCTGTGTGTCTATTTCCTTCATGCACAGTCTACCCTGTTTTATACTTCTGAAAAGGGCGATTATGCTTGAAGTGATTACACTAAGTGATTTTACCCCAGTGTAATAACCCCCCCTGGGGGCTTGAGTGACTCATCCCAGTTTCCCTAGTGTGTTTCCAGGAGATACAACCGCAGCACCTGAGCTCCACGCCAGCC
>LOJH01000852.1:44524-54968 GCA_001685095.1 Ellobius talpinus
ACACACACACACACACACACACACACACACACACACACACACACACATGCATATCATGTTTGCCTTTGGGCCAGTACTGGCATGAGAAGCCCAGGCAGGACTACTGGACAGACAGAGTCTTGGTCCATAATGGAAATGCAAAGACACATGGCTTTCTCAAGGTGTGGCTCAGCAAGGGCCACAGTGAGCCATGGAAAACAACAATGAACCCAGGCCAGCCTTGTCCATTGCCTCTTTCAGCCACACAGAGAAAGAGGGAAGTGAGCTTTCATTGGTAGGCTACAGCTTGTTTAGCCTACTGAGAAGAATGATAGTGTAGTTTTTTAATGAGTGTTCTTTGAAGGAATTAAAATATTAATAGCCCACTCTGGAGATAAGGAAAGCAAGATGGAAGAAGGAGCAGATGCAGGGACATCTTCCCTGTGGTTCTTGAGCACCAAAACCCTCAGACAGAACATCCCAGGAGGATGATGCTTAGGTCCCTTGCTTCTAAGCTTTCGGCTGATCCCTTGGAAAGAGACCACCCCCAATGACCTACTGTGACATTTCAAAACAAGTCTCTAAATGGAAAAACCCTCAGGGTGCCTACTCTTGTGTCCCCTTGCCCATCCTGGAAGAGAGGAAAAAAGAAATGTCAACAGATTTTCCATACTCTGGGAGAGGAGGTCTGAGGAAAAGGATGGGAAAATGGTAAGTTATTGGATCCTGTCTTACAGAGCAACACAATGCCTTTGACCACAGAAAGGCAATGCCTTTGTCCTGAAGAGATAATTTTGCTAGTGGTAAGTCAGCCTGTCCTGTTTGAACATAAAAATATTCTTAAGAAAACAAATATTGGTAATAAAAATATTTGAATTAAAATTAAAAAAATAATTGACTTCCACTTGGACAGCCCAATCCCAAGGGATCATGGGAATAATGCCCAGTCAGAACCACACAGATTCATTCTAAAATGAACAGCTCTGCAGGAGTACACTTGGTAACAGAAGAGCCCCATCTTGTCAGACTGCCATGTTAAATGTGCCTTCAGAAGATTCCATAAGATTCAGGGCCTCACCATTCAGTGGAAGACTGGTCAATGGTAACACTTGCAGTCAGCATGGGCAAGTCATGGCCCATGAATCAGCCTGAATATGGGCCCACGTGAGCCATGGGGGTAGCTTTATGTAGATGCTGTTTACAACTGGGAGATGGACTTCACCTAGTTACTATGTGAATGGTTACAGCTCAAGGCACTGAATTTAGCTCACCCAAATGAAGTTGTCATCTGTGGTTTTCCCATCAAAACTCCTCTAAAGACAGGACATGAGACAAACAGACTCTTTGCATCCCTCACCACGGGGAGGAATAGGGACCATCTTCCCCGAGAGCCGCTTAACTCTCCTTCCAACATGGACACACGTTTTCACAGATATCATACTCCTTTAAAAAAAAAAGTGTCAAAGGGAATGAAAGACTGCACAGCCCACAGCATGCAGAGATAGCACAGCCTTGAAAAGATGTCCCCTTTGGCTGTCAGAATCAAAAGGGGATTGCAGAATGATTTTAAGAGCCTCAAAGGGGCACTTGGGCACCAAAAGCCATCCAAATGAACAGTGAACTTTGAGAATTGTAAATATGTCAGAGACATGTGTGTTGAATTCCACCCCTCAAAATCATGGATGGTATACCTCAAACTTCTGAAAACGTTTGGGGTTCCAAATGGAAGGTTTTTTTTTTTTTTTAGGAGAAACCAAAGCCATGTGCTCTTATCAAGATGTTTGTTGTTGTTTCCCTCAAATATTTCATGCTCAAGGAGATTTGGGACAATTTTTAGTTAAGTTTCCCTGCCCCCAGCTTTTCTTCTTAGGAATAAGATATATTTCCCAGGGGGGAAAATCAACTTCAGTTCCATGGTTTAAGCTGATTTCAAACTTGTTCAAGAAATTCTTTTGGGGTTGAAAAAAATAACTGTGTGGGTAAAGTGTTTGCTCATGTAAAAAAGACCTGAGTTCAGGTCTCAACAACCCATATAAAATCAGGAAATAAAATCATCTCTAATCCCAATGTTAGGGGTATGCAGACAGGGCATTCATTGGCTGGTCAGGCCAGCCAGTGCAGCTGGAACAAAAATAGAGACTTCAAGTTCAGTCAGAGGTCCTGTCACAAAAATAAGGTGACAAACAACAGAGAAAGACGCCTGACATCAATCTCTGGTTTCCACATGTTTACTACACACACACACACACACACACACACACACACACACACACTTCTTTTTCTACCATTACTTTTCATTGTGGACTAATCAGGGCAGGTGAGGGGGCATCTGGCTGCAATGGGCTTCATCCTTGAGATACGTTTTGCCGGTGAGAAGTTATCCAGCCTTGTACACCGGCCCTCAGCTATCATTTACACATCTCACAATCTTGTTTCCTGGCTGCTATTTCCAATCTTTTTCTCACTCATATAACTGAGTTCCCATCGGCAGTGCACTGAGTGAGAGACCCTCTTTTTCACACATCCTTTAGCTAAGTCTTAGGCAACTTTCGTTACTCGGACATAAGGAGCTGCATAAATATTAAAGAGACAGAAAGAAAACATTACACAGGTGAAGACTAATTGCACAAGGGCCCAATGAACTGCAAATGGAGGGAAAACTTGCTCATACCTAGCCTTGGATGAGAGAGACCAGAGAAGCTGCAGCTGCAGGTAAGCTTTATTTATTAAAACACAAATAAAATATCACTATAGACAGGGGCTGCACCATGCTCCAGGGAATCCTGCTTATAACTACCACAAATTATTTTCACTATTCAAGATCGATTTGCTCAGAACTTTCCAGTTCTAGTTCAAGTATCAATTAAAAAAGTGTCACAAGCCAATTCTGCAACAGGAAGTGGTTATCTGCACCTCGGGAACCGTTAGGCATTCTGTCCCCCGGGATGACTCTACTGCAGCTGTCAATATGACCCTACCTAAGATGCAGATTCTTGGACTCCACCGTAATCCTGCCAAAACAGAAACTGGGGAGGAGGCTGAAGGCAGATACCCTGTGACGAGGGTCTCTGGAGGTGCTTCAGCTCTTCTCCAGGAGCTGGGGCAATGAGAAATGCTGGGGAAGGGAACGCGAAGATTACAATTCACCCAGAGTGGAAAGTCAGAGCCAGCCTCCTCTTCCCTCTCTTTTCTCCCTAACCCTCATCTTCCCTCCCCTCCACCCCTCTCTCAGATTTCTCCCTACCCCAACTTGAGTAACTCTCTTGAACTGTAGACTTCCTGTGCATAGGCATAAAGTCAGCAACCAAGGGCTTGCCTCTCCTGCAGACAGGCAAGGTGCAGCATGCCTCTCTTGCAGACAGGCAAGTTTGCAGCAAAAAATGCCTCTTTTGCTGGGTGCTGACCCCTGCCCGAGAGCTGGAGTACCCTCCATCTGCTGGCAGTGGCTGTGTCTTCATTTGGTGAGCAATTGGCCTCTTCAGAATTCCCCCCTTCCACAGTCTCTGCGCAGATGAACTGACAGTTTCAGGTCTTCTTGGTACTGGTGCAAAATGCCCGGTGCTTCCTTAGAGACAGTCTCTGACTTCTCAGGTGGTAAGCATGCCTAATTCCCTGTTATCGCTACAGCCCACCATTAATCTCTCCTTTCATAAATGCAGTGCTGTCTGCCAATTTCCCTGAGATTATATTTGCAAACTCAAACCAAAACTTGGAAGAGCACAGAAACCAGCCATAGCTTCAGATGGGGCTGCAAGAGCAGCCACTCTGGATCTCCCCAGGAGGAGCGAACCAACAAAGGAATCATTAACACCTGGGAACAGCAAGCTCCTGGTCCACCACTGAGTCTCCATGCTGAGAACTGAACAAGCAAGTAACAGCTCTAACTCAGAGATGGAAAGCCCAAAAATATCCTTAAATGTTCCAAGTGGGAGTAATTCACAACCAGACAAGTCGAGTAGCTTAAGAAAGAGGCAAGAAGAAAAACTCTGAGTTTTAGGATCCCCTTGTGAACAGCTCAGAGGGTACCACATAAGCCCAGAAACATGGAAATACACTCAACCAAGGGGCTGTCCCCTAAACCTGTGTCCCAGCATACACTAGGGCAGGCCCTACTTTGCAAATCCTTGCCAAGGTTGCAATGTCAATTTGGAGGAGGTGGTAGGTTGTCTGAGAGGCTGCGCCTATGAAATTTCAGCCAGAAGTCATGGGGACTCCCAACTGCTCACTGCTCAGGGCACTGCCCACCCCTCCACCCAACCCCAACCCCCACCCCTGTTTACAGGGAGTAAATGAACACCCAGGAGTATAGACCAACAATGCAGATATCTGAAGAGGTTGGGGGAAGGAGCAGTGCTCCCCAGAAACTTGAACTTACCTAATGTGATTTCCTCCACAGCCCCCTGTTTTGAGTTGAATTCAGACTGAATCCAAGCGGAGGTTAGCAGACTAGTAATGCTGCCTCTCAGCTTTTATACAAGTCACCACAGGAGCCAGAGTCAAAACCATGCCATTCTGATCAACAGGACACATCTGTGGTGAATCCACACAGAAGTAATTAGTTTCCTGGTGGTGTTTTTACACTGGGGGCTTAATGCAGGACCCCATTATATAAACAAAAACTCCCAGACAGCTCCAACTGCCTGATAAAAAATAAATCAGATTGCAGAAGAAGGTTTGGCCTAGCGCTGCTACAGGCAATGACTTGTAATGAGGTATCCCAACACTAATTATGAAGCTTATTAAAGAGAATTGTCAAACTTGTACTAAAGTGCACACTATAATCGTGTTAAAGTAGGCAGGCCTGGAGAGCAAACAGCCCTCAGTCACCTTGTGCGGCAGAATGGACCACACTGTTATCATCAGTCTGTGGATCAAATCACAGAAACAATATTATTGTGCTTGGCAAATTGGTCAGGCTAAATCTGATGGCGAGACAGGTGAGAATCCCAACAGCTTGGTGATAATTCACACATCAGAGCTTCCCTTTCACGAACATCTGGCCAGGGAAGAGCTCGGGAAACTGTCGGGAGCAAACACCGCCAACACAGTGTTTTATTATTAAACTTATTCTGAGGCTTCTCTGAGGTTGCAGAAGCAATATTTCAATGTACTCTTTCAGGAGGGAAGGGAAAAAAAGATTAATAAAGATGTTAGGAAGCTGAACTGCTGTGAGATGTGTTTAATTATTCCCCACAGGACTGCCCCAGCAATCTGCTGACATTTAGCCCCGACCTTGCAAATCCTCAGTAAATATTAATATATCAACTCAAACAGGGGCCGTTGTTTTATTGCTTCACAGAGCTCAGAGAGATTCGCCACAAAATACTGTGTGGAACCGAGAGAGACGGCCACTTTGATTTCACCTTCTCCTGCACACGCGAGCTGGGGCAGCAACAAAATGGCAACGCGGCTGCCTCTGTCACGGACACCGAGCGACAATTCGGATGGCTTCGCCTCCCTTTGTACAGCCTGCTGGAGTAATCCCAGAACCAGGGTGGCCAGCGATTAGAAAGCAAGCAGAAGGGGGACTGCTAGAGAGAAATCTCACCTCATTATCTGGGAGCTAGCAGAGGTTTTAACAAGACAGTGGGTCTAGTTGGTCCACCAATCTCACCTACTTTGCCATCGAAGTGAACCCAGAACAGGTCAGCCAGACCTTGGGGCCTAGACTCAGCCTTCAGGCCCCTTTTCACCTTCAAAGGCCTTTTGTGGCCCCCAATTCTCAGGACTGCCTGTGCCTATTTGAAACTGGATATGGCCTGCCAAATGGGGTTTTCTTAAAGAGACGGTGGTCCCCAAAACGATGGCTCCTTTTGTAACATTCCTGTCAGGAGGGTTATATTTTTAATTGTTTTCTTTGCCAATGCCTCAAAATTAGACATCTATTACTGATTTAATGTCCCCCATTAGTCTCAAGTCCCTGAGGGTTGCAGGCTTGCTGTGGACCCCTGAGACCCCCCAAAGATCGTGGGTGCAAACCAGGGGCTGCCGAAGTGCACTTGGCTTTCAGATGTATGCACTGCTGAGCTAATGTGTGATTAATTTTATTCATAAAAATGTTAATCACTTCATTGTGAGATCTTTTTAACATTCAGGGCAGCCCGCACCTTCTTCGTTCCTCTTACCCACCCTTTCCCAGCCATTTTTAATATTTCTTGACATTGTTGGAGCTTTCCAAGGAACCATCAATTAAGCGTACACTTAAATGTCAGTAACAAGTACAACAACGAACAAACAAGCCAACGGGAGGACACAAGAAAGACTCCAAGACTGACAATGACCGGCTGGCTCAGTCTGATCTTCTACTATGTAGTCTGACTCTAGCACTTAGGCCCTCAAAGAGCCAACTGGAGAAGAGCTAGGGGAGAGGTCAAGCTACTTTCTTCCCTATTGGAAGGGACGAGGAGAAAGAAAGAAATGAGAAGAAGATGAATTTGGAATAGGAATTCAATACAAAAAGCCTTCTGTTTAGGAGATTTAACCTGGGGCAGGACTCTGTGGTTGTGGGTCCAGAAGCCTCCTGGGCATGGTAGGCAGAGGAAGTGGCCTTAGCTGGTATGTTCACTTGTTTATCCCTGCCTCAGGTTTCTCTTCAGCCTAACCCCTTGTCCAAGTGATATACTCAAAAAGCTGGGAAAAGGATTGGGGGACCAATAAAACCCCAGGAGTTTTCAGAAAACCATCAATGGCTTATTTAAGAAGAAGAAAAAAATAAAAAGGCAGGTACTTGGACATGCCCAAAGAGTGACTTCCTGCACCGAGTTTCAGACCAACGCCCAAGAGTCCTGTGTGGGACTCATCCCTACTTAGACCCTTGTGCCAGGAGGAGACAGCTCACTCTGGGTCCTTCCAGACTGGGGGCTGCTCTTCTCTCTGCTACCCCACTTCAAACAACCTTAGGGTTTGAGGCTGCACAAGGGTGCTCCACCATAGTGGCTGGGTGACTTTTGAAGCTTCCCTCATCAATGAAAATGACTGCTAAAATGCACAATTTGCTGCTTTGGTACAAAGTCCATAGCTATAGAAATTGTTCATTTGAATCTAAAGTGTTTCCAACAGCCCCTAAGAGGATAGAACCAGAGCTGAGCTTGCTGGACTGACCCACTTGGCAGGTCCCACCTTCTCTAGCTGGAAGGGGGTCTGCCTCCAGTCACCAGGTGGTCACCAGTCTCCAGGATACAAAGGCCTAAAGCAGCCCCTACGGGGTGACCTTTGGAGGACTTTCAGCTCCAGTTCTGGAGCCATAATTAGAGTGGGCCTGCTCCATGGGGGCACACTGGAGTCTGCAAAGCTCAGACAGCAGCTGAATGGCTCCTGGGATCACTGCAGGGTCTGAGAGGAGATTGCAAATGAACACTCACCGCCAGCTTCAACCCAGAACCATTCCTTGAGCAGAAGCTACAAGGAGCCTTTGAGGTGGGACTCTCTTATTCTGGGCGTCTCATGCCCTAGCTTACCCACAGGCCATTAAGAAATCCTTCCAACTGAGCAGGCTCTGTCACCATTTTCGTGGCCAAGACTACGGCCGGTACATTTCACATGTCCTTCGAACAGCTTTATCTTCAATAGCCACATCCTTTCTCTCTCCCTCACTGCCCACCAAACTGGAATCCTGTACCCTAAAGTCTCTCTGTCCAACTCAGGAGACCCAAAAACCTAACTGACTCCTCCCACCGCGTTCCGAGGTCAGAGGTGCCTAGAAATTGGTCTGACCTTGCAAATCCCTGCGTCTGGCGTTCTTCAAAGACATGGTTGCCGCACTGTGCACCGTCCTCTTCTAGACCCTACTCTCCCTTGTCTCTTGGCTCTGCCTTCCCTCTCTTCAGCCTTTCCATTTGCAGTAACTATTGGCAAATTGCAGTGGGAATACATTTCCTGTTCTATACTCCCCCGAACTCCTAAACCAGGGTCTTCAAACGGGAGTCTCTGCCTTGGAAGGTCCAACCCCTCTATCAGACGAAGCACTTCCGGGTTCTCTGCACCCTGAGGGAAGGGAGAGAAGTGGTCAGTGGCTGCACTGAGCTTCCACTCCTGAAACTTGGAGGATCTGGGAGATAGACTCAAAGGCAGACCCAAAGCACCCCCAGGTGCTGTGTCTGGCCCTGTCTTCCCTCTCTTTCTCTCTCCTTCAGCATTTTCTACCCGCGTCTGGACCACAGGACAAGTGCTACTTGGCAGGGCATGATTCATCGGGTGGGACCCTTCTGAGCCGAGGCCCGTATGACATTAATCAGTGTCAGATCACTATAATGGAGATATGAATATGAATTCGCCATATTGCGGGGAGATAAATGTGCTTTTATATAATGGATCAGAGGAGAGAGGGGTGGGTGAGAGCAGGGAGACAGCAGAAGTTCCAGCAGGTCAGCCAAGGGTGCTGGTGCCCGCTCCACAGGAGCCTGGCTGGGAGGGCTACCTAAGCCCTCAAACTTGAGACCCTAAGCTAGAGCTGTTTTTCATCCATCCATGTTCTCCAGCAAACTTCCAAAGAAGATCAGTAGCAAAGAGTCGGTCCAGAACACTGCATAACCTCTCCTCAGGGAGGAGGGAAGCCCTAGGCAGAAACCACCGGTACTGTGGGGAGTCCCAGCCCCTGTGGCCACATTTCCTATCACAGAATTGCTGCCTCTGGAGATGATACTTGGGGGGTTGTGGGGTGAAAGTGTCCTCACAGGCAAAAACTTCCCCAGGAACTTCTGGGACTCTAATGTTAGAAGCCAAGGTGGGAAACTCCTGAGCACCCAGCGTCCATCACAAGGATACATTTAGCAATGGTAGAGAAAGATGTCTGGGTTCCACGCCCATCCCAACCACCACACTAGAAGACTGATTCTTGAGGAACCCAGACTGCTCAGTCTCACCTTCTAGACTGTTGGACTCCAGTGCTGCTAGGATCCTGGCAGCTGGGAGTCTGCTATTTCAGCTGCTTTGGAACATGACAAATATCTTATAGAGGAAAAAATTAAAAGGGCGGTGTGCAGGCAATTGTCCGATTCAGAGGGGTGAACATGAAGAACCTTACCTGTCTGTGCTGGCGGAGTTTGCTTGAGTCAGTCTGCTGCTTCCTGCAGTCACCAAAAACGGATCTCCAAGCCTATTTTGAAGTTCTGAGCAGCACACAAGCGTGCCCAGGTACCCTGTTCCTCACTCCAGACACAAGGCATGGCTGGTCAGGTTTCTTTAGAGATGCAGTTTCACGGGGCCCCCATTCCAGAGCCTCTGGGGTGAAGGGTCCAGGGATAGGAGGCTCCATGCAGCCTCTGCAAGGAGGACTGTAAAAAGGTACTTTTGACTCAGCAAATCCCATCAGGATACTGAAAACACAGCTTACAATCCAAGGCCCACTTTTGCCTCTAAATGCCAGTGGCCTGGGAGCCCCCCAGACACACACCACACACACGCACACACACACACACACACACACACACACACACGCTCACACACGATTGATCCCAGGAATAAGCACTAACCCTTGTCACTACAAATCCATGCTCTTGCCCAGGGAGCTCCAAGACCCAACTGTCCCAGGGTTTCAAGGAGCCTTATAAACACCGCCAGTAGGGGTCAAGGCCCCATTCTGCTTTTGGACCATAGAGGGCGCCTCGAGCTTGTCCTTTCAGACCTCGGAGCTCCCAGTAGCTTAGCAGAGGGCCTCTATGGGACCCAGGTCCACCTATCTTGGCTACCCAGCTCCTCAGCTGGTCTGTCACCCCAGGATCCACCGCGCACTGACGCGTGAACGCACGTGCTGGTATAGTCACTTGCCTGGGCAGCGGCTCTGAGCCTCTCTCCAGCCTGAAGTTCCAGAAGCCCAATCCTTAACCAGCTGGTGGGCAAGGGTGGGAAGAATTGAGGAGAAAAGGGAAAATGCCCTGAGTGCCATGTGGCCCTGGCAGCGCATGAAAACGCCTGCTGGTTCTCGAGGCAAGCAAGGAGCAGTGGTGAAAGTCTTCCCCTTCTCAGCCCAACGGTGCACACACCGACTCTTCCCAGCAGCCTGGGGACAGAGCAAGTCTTTGGCGGCTAGGAAAAGCTGAGCCCGAGCAGGGGAGGGGCTACACGACTTCGACTTTCCCGACTAAACCTGTTCATCACCACCACCGCCCCCCCTCCGCCTCCGCAGTTTGCATCCCCCTTTGGCAGTTTTAATGTTTGTTTGCACATTCGTCACGAAGCCCGCAACCATCAGAGTCCCAAAAGTCCTGGCTCTGAGTTGGCAAATCCTCCCCCGCGCTGCTGGAGAGTGCTGCACGCGACTAGCTCGAGAAGCCGCAACGCTGGAGTGGCTGGACTCCTAACTCTCAGCCCTGGTTTTCAAAGCGCACCGGATGCCAGTTCCTCCCCACATCGTTGCTATGGTGGCTTCCAGCCTCCTCCAGCCCAATTCCGGCATCTAGGGAACTATTTATTCGTGATTTCAGTTGGTCGCAGATCGTCCCACCCGGGTTTAGAGGAGCGCGCTTTG
>LOJH01000853.1:0-47844 GCA_001685095.1 Ellobius talpinus
GTGGGAGCCGGGTGGGACAAAAAGCAGGCCTGCGCTCCCCTATCACTACATTTCCCTATACCTGGAAGCTAGTTACTTGAAACTTGATGTTTCTGGGTCACCAAAGGCCCAGCTCTAACTCTCATTTATCAGCCAAAAGTAATTATCTGAACAGAAGTCAGCAAACCTTTTCTTGAAAAGCCAAATTAATACTTTAGTCTTTGTAGGTCTCTGACCCACATTCTTTTTGTCCTTTTATATTATTTAAATTTTATTTTATGAGTATTGGTGTTTGCCCGTATGTTTGTCTGTACCACATGCTCCTGGTGCCCAAGGAAGTCAGAAGAGGGTGTCAGGTCCCCTGGAACTGGAGTTACAGACAGCTGTGAGCTACCATGTGGTCACTAGAAATTGAACCCAGGTCCTCTGGAAGAGCAGCCAGTGCTCTTAACCAATGAGCTGTCTCTCCAGCCTGTTTTTGTTCTTTGTTGTTGTTTGTTTCTTAGAGAAAGGGTCCCATGGTGTAGCCTCTTCTGGCCTGGAACTCACTCTTTAACCAGCTTGGCTTTGAACTCAGAGATCCACCTGCCTCAGCTTCCCGAATGCTAGGACTAAAGAAGTGCACCACCATACCTGACTGGGCTTTGTTTTGTTTTGAGACAAGGTCTCACTGTGTAGGTTCGGCTGGCCTGGAACTCAGATCTATTTGCCTCTGTCTCCCCAGTACTGGTATTAAAAGTGTGCATCACAACACTTGTCCAGTTAGGATGACTGCAGAAGGTAGATGCAGCAATTTCTATTTGATATGTCGGGACTGGAGAGATGACTCTGTGGTTAAGAGCTCTTCCAGAGGACCTGGGTTCAATTTCTAGTATTCACATGGCAGCTCTCGATTGTCTGTGACTCCACTCTCAGGGAACCTGATATCCTTACACAGATAGACATATATGCAGGCAAAACACCAAAACACATAAATAAAAATAGATTTGATAGGCTCATTGTTTAAAAAAAACAAACAAAAAAGCCAACAGCAAAACAAAATGTGGAACCCTTAAGAGATGGGGCCTGTGGGGATACGTATTTAGTCATTGGGGTTTGCCTTCAAAGGATGACCTCTCTCAAGCTAATTCAGCACAATTCCTGGATGACTGGGCATTCAAGTCCATTAAAGACAGATGCTGAGGTCATAGAATACTTAGAAGAATCTGATTAGAGTCAGGTTAAAGGGGGACTGATCAGTGCAAAAAGTGAGACATTTTTTGGCTTTGTGAATGTGGTTCAGCATTACTGAATTTTGTGGGTGTGCTGGTTAGTTTTTATGTCAACAACACAAACTGGAGTCATTTTGGGAGAGGAAACTTCAGTTGAGAAAATGTCCCCACCAGATTGGCCCATGGGAAGCCTGTGGCACATTTTCTTCATTGATGATTGATGTGGGTAATGCCAATCTTGGCTGGGTGGATTTTATAAGAAGGCAGGTGAGCAAGCCAGTAAGCAGCATTCCTTCATGGCCTCTGCATCAGCTCCTGCCTCTAGGTTCCTGCCCAGTTTTAGTTCCTGTCCTGACTTCCCCCAGTGATGGTGATGGACTGTGATGTGGAACTGTAGGCTGAAAGAAACCCTTTTCTCCCCAGGTGGCTTTTGGTGGTGGTGTGTTATCACAGCAGTAGAAATCCTAAGACACTAACTAGTTCAGAGATTACCTTTTCCATCTAGAGTTGGGAGCAAGAATGTGAGAGTCCAAATAAAAGAAACAACAAACCAAAATGTCCCACATTGCAGCTTCAGAAGTGGTAAAGGTTATAAATGTGTCGTAGACAGAAGGATATACATAGCTCTTGTGTCCGTGTGGGGGTGGGTGCAGTGGGCAGTGATATGGATCCAGTAGGGTCTGTTCATGCCAGACAAATGCTCTACCACTAAGCTACACCCCCAACCTGCCTACCATTTTCTGACCCCTTAACACATCATTTGGTCATAGCTGTAAGTAACGCAGAACAAAAGAAGATGAAAATGATGAGGGCCATTATTAACACAGTAAGAAGGTCCAAAGATCTCAGAGTTCAAGTGAGAGTCTTATTTGACCCTGGCTCCTCTCATACGAACACCCTCCAGTATACTCTTAGTCCTCAGCCCAGCTGTCTTTGTGGGAGAGTGTACCCACCAGAAACCACTGACTTCTAATAAATCTCTGCACCAACTAAGTCTTGCATTATAGGCTATCCCTGGATGCTTTAATCTTAATGCCCTTGGCACCATTCCCTCCCTCACCCTGCTTTCCTTCTCCATTCTTTATACCCATATTTTTTTAAAAATATAATAATATAATAAATTGGCCTCTTCTGTAGACCTCTGACTACCACATCTCATTGGCTGGGGTTATGACATGTGTCTACTTCTAAACCAATCAAAATTTATTTCAAATTCTATTAGGAAAAATATAAGTGACTATCATTCAGGGAGTCGTATCAGCTACTGTACAGAGTGCTTCACAGTTGTGTCTGTAATTTTGTGCTGTATATTTTTCAGGGGGAATAGGAGAGGGAAAGCACTGGGTCCTTAAGTTGTTATTTTAGGAATAAAAATTTCTGAGATAGATGTGATGATGGCGGATGTTTTGCTGGGAACATTAGTAGTCTGGATCCTTTTCACTCTGCATGCTGTCCAAACACTTTAGGAGCTCCAGAGAAAGTGATCTCCCCTCCATGCTTGTTCCCTCATCTCTTCACCTCACAGCATAGTGACCAGAGCAAAGGCCTTCTCCCTCATGGTCAGTTTAACTCGCTGTGTATTACAGATCCACATAGGGGCATTTGGTAATCTTACTGCCTGTGTCTGGCTCTCTCTTCAGAATAGCATGATCCTCTCTGCTGCCATCTTCATCACCATCATAGGCCTGCTTGGTTACCTCCATTTTGTGAAGATTGATCAGGAGACTCTGTTAATCATCGATTCACTTGGCATCCAGATGACTTCATCCTATGCTTCTGGCAAAGAAAGTACCACCTTCATAGAGATGGACAAGGTCAAGGATGTTATCATTAATGAGGCTATTTACATGGTAAGTAAGTGTTTATGGGGTATCTCTGAACTCTGCATGGAGGCAGTCAGCTCATGGGGAATGCTGAGATCTAAATGGAGTTTTAATAAAGCATTCATTGTCACAGAATTAAATGTAAGAAGCCTCCATTCCAATACTAGTAGTTATTTTTTGGCTGGCGTGCTCGTGAACCATGAAAGAGAATCTTACATTAAAATAAGTTTCTTTATAGTCATGCCTTCCTTGGTGATGGGGTGTGTTCTAAGAAATGCATCGTTTACCAGTTTGCTGGTTGTACAGAAGATACTTATATAATGGTACAGTTTACTCACTCAGACATCCCATTGATGAATCAAAAGATGTAATAATCAAGATGCTTGTGGTTGCTACAAAGTGTAGTCCTATACTGCCTTACAGTAAACTGTTTTTTCCTGAGTCAGGGTCTGACTGTATAGCTTATGCTGGCCTTGAACTTCCCATCCTCCTGCCTCTATCTCTTTGTGCTTGTTCATAATTTTATAAATTTTTATTTTTACTTATGTGTGTGGGTCTGTGTATGTATCCTGTTGAGGTAAGAAGAGGAGGTCAGATCCCCTGGAGGTGGTGTCCCAGGTAGTTGTGAGCCACCCAAAATGGACACTAGGAACTGAACTCCCATCCTGTTTAAAGGCAGCAAGCATTCTTAACTGCTGAGCCATTTCTTTACCCCCCTGCCCCCTACTCTTTTTGTCTGTTTGTTTTTGAGCCAGGGTCTCATTGTGTAGCCCTGGCTGTCCTAGAACTTAACTATGTAAACCAGATTGTCCTTAAACTCACAGAGATCTACAGATTCTGCCTCCTGAGTGCTGGGATTAAAGACGTATGTCACCATGCCTGGCTAACAAACTTTTGCTTTTTTTTCATAAGTAGGAGTACACTCTATTAAAAAGCATAGCAAATGCATAAACCATGATTGCTGCAGAGGTAGCAGTCTGTCATGGATAAAGAAAGAGTCAGCATTTTGACTTATATCTTGTAGCTCAGATGCAAAAGCATTTGTTTGCTTCCTTTCTCGGAATGAGGTCTCACTATGTTGCTCAGGTTGGCTTCTAATATCTAACCAAATTCCAAGGAGCCACTTGCCTTGGTCTCCTGATTGGTAGGACTTCTGGTTTATACTAACATACTTGCCCCCCCCTTTTTTTGAAGGGGGTTAATCCTTTAAAAAACAGAATGTAGGCAAAAGGGATACATGAAATCATGAAGGAAGAGGTAAAGCTAATTCTTATTCTAGTTTCAACTCTATGTCATTTTTTCCTGTTTTGTAGTGGGTAAGTGGCATAAAAGTGTAATTGATAAAGCATAAAACCCTAAGCAAAGCTCTGTGGCTTCAGAGTGGACATTCTGATCGTACAGAATTTGAGACTTGGCAAGTGTTTGAATGGTTACCTTAATCTAGCTTTGATGTTTCTATTTGTGAGTACATTACAATTCAGTGATTATTATTATTTTTTATTTGCTATGCATGCTTGCACACTCTGTTCATCCTAGCATCTGGGAGGCAGAGGTAGGTAGATCTCTGTGAGTGAGGCTAGCCTGGTGTACATAACAAGTTCCAGGCTAGCCAGTGATACATAGTAAGACTCTGTCTCAGCAAAAACAAAGCAAAAAGATTGTTTTTATATATCAAATAAAGATAAAGGATGAAAGCTGGGCAGTGGTGGTGCATGCCTTTAATCCCAGCACTCGGTAGGTAGAGGCAGACAGATCTCTGTGAGTTCAAGGCCAGCCTGGTCTACAAGAATGAGTTCCAGGACAGGCTACAAAAGTACAGAGAAACCTTGTCTCGAAAAAATAAATAAAGGACAAAAATAAACTTTTCTTCTACTTCAAAAGTTGTCAAATATTTCACTACTTAGAGGTAATTTGTGGAAAGGATTTTATTTTTCCCTTGAAGGAAAACGAAACAAGATGAGTTTCACTGAGCCCTCTGTCTGGTGTCTTTTCTTACAGCAGAAGGTGATTTACTACCTCTGCATTTTATTGAAGGACCCAGGGAAGCCACATGAGATATCCCAAGTAGTTCCTGTCTTCCAGGTGAGCGTAGTGTTCTTCCTTTCTCCTGCAAAAGCCTACCTTTTCTCTGTCTGCTTACCCTTGCCTCTTTTGTTCAGTCGACATGAATTTCTGTTGTCAGAGTGAGTAAAAGTTAGGATTTATTTTAGATCTCAGCAGCCTCTCTGATGAAGATACACTTTAAAAAATATTAATAATTCACAAAAATCTTAGAAGACAATTACCAATCATATAACCATTTCTGCTTACAAATCACATTCTTGCAGTCTGTCAATCTACCATTGTGTAAGTTTACATTAATACAGTGAGGCTGAGATATTCTCTCTCTCTCTCTCATCTATATCTTTTCTACCACAGCCAGTATCTACCTACCTACCTACCTACCTACCTACCTACCTATATCTTTTCTACCACAGCCAGTATACTTACTTTAAATAATTATGTTCTATTATATTGAATATTTGTTTATTTAACTATTTTATTGCTAGGCTTTAAATAGTGTCTAGATTATCTTTTCTTTTGATCTTACAATAAAAACCATTGGTGGCACAAGACTGTAATCCTCGTTTTAAACTGTCAGTTTTCTCTACTAGCTGAGTAGAACCTAGAAATCAGTTATATACTTGTAATAATTTTGTGTTATTTTTGAATAGTAAACATTTATTAAATAGACTTTCTACATGTAATTTTCCTATTCTGTGGCTTCTCTTTTAAATTTTAGTTGTGTTACATTTTATAATACAAAATCTTTTCAGAATGTACATTTTAAACTGCCCATCTTGTCTCTGAGGTGCATTTCACAACTTGTAACACTTTTTGAGATGGTCTGTCTCACTGTCATATGCTTTTGCCAGGCTAAAAACTGTATTTTGATGTCTGTAATCCCAGCATTTGGGAGGCAGAGGCAGTAAGATCTCTGAGTTTGAGGCCACCCTGGTCAACATAGTGAGTTCCAGGACAGCCAGAATACACAGAGAGACCCTGTCTCAAAACAAACAAACAAGCTTTTTATCTTCCATAAAGGCCAGATTTGGAGAGCTCCCAGAAAAGTACCCAGAGGCTTGACCTGTCTCTTAGCTCACAGTTGTGCCATGACGTATGTGAGAGATTGAGGTTGCAAGTGGATTCTTCTATTCTCCTTGACTCTGCGTTTCTCCCCTTTGGAATTCAGAGTGCCAAGCCTCGGTTGGACTGCTTGATTGAAGTATACAGGAGCTGCCAGGAGATTCTGGCACACCAGAAAGCCACATCAACAATCCCATGAATCTCAGCATTCAAAGACCAGTATTGTCTTTATGGGAGAGGACTCCTAGACCATAGTGGCTGGTTTATTTTCTGTACTATAAAAATCATTAGGTGGACACAGTCCTGGGAATCAAAATGGATGAGTGATCTCAGAGCTATAGAGGAGGCGGCTGGATATATTATAAAGTTCCCCTTATAGATTTTATCTACATTATTAGTCAAGGGGAAACCTTAAGGATTTTGACATCAAAAGTAGGCCAGGCATAGTGGCACATGCTTTAATCCCAGAACTCGAGGCATAAACAGGTGGTCTCAAGTTTGAGGCCATGCAGGGCTACATAGTGAGGACCCCCTCCCCCCCAAAAAAGTAATTCACATGAAGAGCACTCTGAAGTTTCTGAGCACATTTATATTTGTGTTAAAATGTGTGGAGTATTGAGACCGGTGCCAGATTCTACAAGAAAAATAGAATTTCCATCTCCGTGGACTCTTGTCTAAAAGTTAGGGAAAGAATAAGTTTTTTTAATGTATGAATTAGCAAGAATAAAATGCCTTACAAAGGGCTAGCCTCTGTCCATCTAGCATCTATGATCTCTGCAGGATGACTCTTAATCCACAGCTTAGCTAGGGGTGTTATGGATGCCAATAATCCCAGGACCCAAGAGGTGTCAACAGGAGGATTGAAAGTTTGAGGCCAGCCTGGGCTATATGGTGAGGCACTGTCTCAACTCGAAAATAAATAAATATCCAAAACACACAGGAATTGCTGGTTCACTGACAGCTTTTTATTGACAGGCATACACAGCACTGCAGCCATGGGTGTCGAGCACATTAGTACCTTTCTGTTACTCGGTATTTTCTATTGCTTCAAAAGCTGCTGGGACCAAGAGGGCTTAGATGAAAAGTCAGAGAGTTCATGTTGGTTCCCAGACATGGGACTGTCACGTTAAAGAATTAAGAAGCCAGTTTACAGAAGCCTTTGTTTCTAAGGCAGTTTCTGGGATTCTTAGAGATCAGGAAGGAGAAAGAGAGCTAGGCAGTGCAGGCCTTTAATCCCAACACTTGGAAGGCAGGTGGCTTTGAGTTTTTGGCCAGTCTGGTCTACATAGTGAGTTCAGGACAGCCAGGACTTCCTAGTGAGGCCCTGTCATTTAAAGAGAAAAGGAGGCAGCTAATCTGACCTCCAAGTCTAGTACAAACAGTTCCATTCTTTGTAACTCTATTACAAAACAAAAACAACCCAAGAGTAGATCACATCCTTTTGGGCTTTAAGGGCCCCTTGGAATGTGGCCCCACTAGAACTGCATTTTCTGCCTCTGACACTAGCCTAGAAGGAGTTGTCAGGACCCGAGAGTGATGTGACGTGAGGTAGACCTGTGTCCACTATAACCCCGGGACCCAATCCTGGGGCAGGAGTTGACATTGGGACAGAAATGGCTCCTGCCTGTCAAGCTTGTTTAGGCCTTTGTAAAGTCATGTTTGTCAGTCCAGAGGATGAGAAATGAAAGATTACAGCAGCTGAGGCATTCTGACAAACTAATTTGTAGTGTGCAATATACACATTGTTGGGTTAAAAGCTTATTTCCTGGGTGTTGCTCCTATCCCCTCGACCATGTTACTGAAAGATGATAGAACTACCTTAGAGCTATACAATAAACTTAGATTTTTTTATATGTTAGAAAATCAAAGTATGAACTTTCAGTTTTTACTATTTTTTCGGGGGAAGGTGGAGATAAAGGTCATCTTCATCAAAATCAGAAAGTCTGGGTTGAAAGGGAGTATAATGTTCTCAGGAAGGCAAAAGTTGAAAAGAAACTTTGTACTTCCATATACTACTAGGGCAAATATATATATCTCCTGTACTTCCAATTAATTCTCAGAAGATAGCTACCAGAAGTGTTGGTGAGCAATCCAGGCCTTCTGGGAAGGGGGGAGGATCTTTAGTGTTTCTGATGTGTTGTCTCCTGGCCTCATACAGCAGCAACAAGCAAAACTCACATGCTTGGTCTTTCAGAGGGTGGAGAGATGATGACTACCTCGTCCTTCAGTAGTGAGCACAGCCTTCACTAAGCCCTGGTGGGTCTTAAAATGACACAGGGAGGGTGCAGACTGGATCTGTCCCTGCCTGTGCTAGTCCAGTGTGAGAGAAAAAGCTTGCATCTTAACAGGAATAGTGTCCTGAAAAGATTAGAGCTGCAGCCCCAGTAGGAGCATAGCAAATGCCTCCTTACCAGAAGGGGGAGGCTTGTCATTTTTCTCCAGTTCTGCCAGTCTTTCCATCTGGGAAGGTTGTCCAGTTTTAGAGATTTGTAGACATTTGCCAGAACTTAGGTGAATTAGGAATTTTAGTCCTATTTTGTTTAGGGATGCTCAGAAAACTTCAAGTATAAGCCCCCACATAAGGACCACGTACAATATAAAAAGATGAGCTTCCCTGAGTATCAGTGCAGAAGCCCCAAATACAGTACCACTGCCCTGGTAACGGGCCATCCCTGTCTCAGTCTAGAATCAGGTAGCATCCAGAGTCAGTATTCTTGTAAAAGAAATAGTAAGTGGTTTTGATGTTGGGTCTGGATTTTAAAATGCTGGGCCTTGAAAAATAAGGCACTTAAAGAGCACAAAGGTTTCAGAGACCCTGAAATACACATTTCACAGAACAGGTTCGGAAGGGGCCGTTAGGCCCATCACAGTAGTAGCGTGCTCCAGGACACACTCTAATCCCAGAGGCACCAGTGGTTGCAGGAGTGTGGGGAGGAGGAACGTTCACAGCAAAGCTGGCCCCTTAGTGCAGGAAACAGAAGCAAAGAGCTGTCCATCCAGGTCTCGGGGCTGGCGGGCTGTAGGCAGCTTGGTGGATAGGTTCACAGTTGCAGAACAGTGGTTCATGTAGCTGGCGATCATGAAGGTAATTTCTGTGATCTGAGGTCAGAGAAGTGAAGAAATTAAACTAGCATTGTCTTGAATGCTGAGCTTCTCACTGGCTATAACATTGGGTACACATAGCCTTCCTGGGCTTTCGCTTTTTCTCTTAAACTGCTCATTGAGGAGAAAAGCCCGAAAGAGACTAGTGTGATGTTTAGAGGCCAGTGAAATGTACCTTTTTTAACCTGAGAGTCTCTGAGGTGCACAGTCCCCTCCTGAAGAAGGGAGGAACAGTAACGGCTGAATCAGGTAGTCCTACCAAGTACCAGCTCAATAGTGAGATGGACATGCTACCCCACCTGAACCCTTTGGGATGCTGATCACACACCAAGGCCAACAACTGTATTTGGGGCAGAACCTACCCAAAGTTTTCTCTAAGCATCAAGCTTACCATTTTACACCAGGCCAGAGTAAATTGTTGTGGTAGCTGTCAGACCCACCTTGGGAGCAGGCATTTGGAAGATCAACTTGTCAATATGGCTTTTTCCAGAGCTCTGGTCTGGAATGGATCTAATCACAAGCATGAAGTCATCTCTGCAGCCACCAAATGTTGTCACTGAAGAGTAGGGATAAGTGATGTTCACTTGCTGTGGAAAGGAGCCAGTTGAGTTCAGGGGAAACTCCATACCTATTTCTTCTAGACATAGGGAGCCTTTACCAGGAAGGGAGAAGAACCCCAAGGTGGTGATAATTTGGAGAGTTAAATCCTGATATCTGTAAGTTGTATCTAGACTATAGGACAGCATTTCTGGGGCAGAGGTTAGAAAGAGGAGGACCATGGCCAGTTCAGGCCTCTAAGCCCAGAGCAGGGAAGATAAGACAAGTGTTGAAGAAGTGTTAGAAGCAGCCTTTCCCTCTCATACCATAGTGTGGTGGTCCAGGATGCTGACACCATCCTCATTCACAGCAATCCACACCAGAGTGTTCTCCTTAGAAGATAGCTGGGCAGGCTGCAGAAACAGAAAAAGCCTATCAGACCCACAGTTAGAGATTCTGGACCTAAATACTTTCTGAGAAAGAAGGTATGTCCAGAGAGGGATGGGCAATCACATCATCGTGGAAAGCAGAGAATAGCATTTATAGAGCACAGGAATGCTGTGGCAGGAGGCATTTGGCCCTGGGGCTCTGCCACCCAACACCCGAAAGGTGGAGGGAGTCACACATGCCAGCACACTGGGTGAAGAGCTCCGAGTAGTAGAATACAGGCCAACCTAGGGGCTGGTGTGTAGCTCAGTTGGTAGATAGTTTCTCCTGCTCCCCAATCTCTCACAAGCAAAATACATCTTGCTTTAGCCAATCTCCTTGGGACTATAAAAGAAATAGGAATACAAGAGTGCAGTGGGATGGGCTTTAGGTCCTTTCAGTGAGTTTGTGACTATTTGGTAGCCATTTCCTGGGTGTTTCTTTCAGGGCTACAGTGAAGTGCTCCAGGTCTCTCTCTACCTAAAACCCTTGGGGGGGGAGGAGACAGATACCCTTTCTTTGAAACTTTTTCCAACCTTCCAGGCCAGTGGCATTCTATTTAAACCACTGTACTTTTACTGCACAGCCCTTGTGAACATTTGTGCGCACCAACAGACACACAAAAAGGCTGGAGGTATAGCTTGGGGGGGCAGGAGTATTCTTAGCATTGTGCAAGGTCCTGGTTTGGTCCCCAGCATATCCCTAAAATTAAACAGGAGATTAATGTTGCTTAGAAAGATTGAAAAGTGAGTATGAAGAACAATGTACAACTCCCCGAGGGTTCTGTTCCCACTAGCTGGAAAGCCTCCTAAAGGCCAGGGACTGGGCTGTTCATTTCTTTAAAACATTTTTTAAAATTTATATTTAATATGTATGGTTGTTTTGCCTACATGTATGTCTGTGTATCACATGGAGGCCAGAAAAGGATGTTGGATCCCTGAGACTGGAATTACAGTTGTGAGCCACCATATGGAGGCTGGGAATCAAACCCAGGTCCTATGGAAAAGCAGCCAATGCTTTTTAACTGCTGAGCCATCTCCCCAGCCCTTGTTCATTTTTGTGACTTTAAACAGCTAGAACTAGAAATATTATGTATTCAACAATTTATCTGTATATGCTATGTAGATGAGTGGATGTCCATTTTCTGATCTGTAGCTGCAGTGATCAGAACCTAGATCCAGTCTCAATGTCTGATTATAATGTCTGGTCACAGGGTAATGTCTGTGATTATCTGAAAAGTTCATGCATACCAGACACCTACTGAGGAAAATGTCCAACTGAAATTACTGTTTGCCTCCTGGCCTTCATGTAGAGGTGAGTTACTTGTCTGAGTAATCTGATTCCCCTGGGTGGTCCATCTCTCTCACTTCTGGCCTTTTGGGTGGCCAGTAGAGATAAGTTTGTTTAGGTTATACACTGCTTTGTCTTTCAGACTTTTAGATCTGAATCCTCGTGTGAATTAGTTGAGCTTGCCTTTGCAGCAGAGGCACTGGCAAGTCAATAAAGGAAGCATGAAGATAAACAATGAATTATAACTCCATGGTGGACCATGGAACTCTGGAACAGCCAGAATGGGGGAGATGGCAACTCCTAGGGTTTGATAGTGAGGTGGGGGCTGCAGAATAGACTGATGGACTATGAGCGGAGAAGGGAGGGGAGGTCCAGGAGAAATGGCATTCTGGGGGTTTGGGTAATTCCTTTTGCTGTCACTCACCTGAGCAGGAAAGAGCTTAGCACCAAAGAGAGGCCATTTCCGAGCCACAGTCAGGTAGATGCGGATGCATTCAGAAGGGGAGCAGCCTTGTAACGCTGCCCACTTGGTGGCCATCGTATCTGCCAGGTGCCTGGTTTGGGTGGACAGAAAGAAATGGTGCCAATGAAGTGTTTGCCTGTTTCCATCACAGCCCTGAGGTTTCCCCACAGGCTTCCTCTGTAAGACCTTGCCTCCAGCCTACCTCAGCTGCTCAGGGGACGCTCCAATTCGATAGTGCTTTGGGTAGAACCTGTCGAGGACCTGCTGGAGGAGATGCTGAGCTTTGGCAGGCGTACCTCCAGGACCTGGCAGGATAGGCTTCTCCAAGTCCCCGTATTCTACCTGAGGTAGAAAGAGTTAACAGTCATGAGTTTGGGGGGTGATGGGGCTGCTGTTAGAGAGGTAAACAGCCCTTACCCATTACTGCTCATCACATGATGATGATAAGACTTTATGCCTCATAGACATTAGAGAAACATCCTTAGGGTCCTAATAAGTTTGTCTAATCACCTCTCACTTTTAGCTAAATACTAGAAATTGGAAGGTGCCTCAGACAACAGAGGACAGAAGAGGGCTTGATGTCAGATAGCAGACAGCTAGCCCAAGCATCAACTCTGCCACTTAGCAGTTTTGTGTCTTTGTTCAAGTTATTTAAACTGAGTGTAAACTTCCTTCTCCTAAGTGGGGATGAAAAGTACAGAGGCAAATACATCTGAAATACTAGCATGTGGCTTGCTACAGAGTCCTTATATTGATGATTATAATTATGAAGAGCCACCATGTAGCCCAGGCTGGCTTGGAACCCAGACTGGACTTGAATTTATGCCAACTCTGCCTCAGCTCTCCAAATGCTGGGATTATATGTGTGTGCTACCACATCTGGATAAATATGTTCTTACAGGAACCATGGAGGTATCCTGGACACCCCATGCAGATAGCCGCCTAAAGAAAACACACAGGAGAATCGTTCTGAACGTATGCTCTTTCTAGTCTTCTACTTAGAATGTGGGGTGGTTCATAAAGTTTACCACATGCATTGTGCCACATAAAGTGCTCCTTTACACACCCTGCAGGCAGGGAGGGAATCGTGTTTTCCACATACACATAAAAAACTGAAGCTCTAAGAAGTGACTTGGCCAGGCTCTCACACTGGAAGAAGACTGGGACTTAAAGCCAGTTTTTCAGTTCCCAGTCCCATTCTGCACACAGCATGTGTGCGGTGAGCGAGGAGTCCCTTCTCTAGCGCAGAACCCCTCCTGCTGTCACAGGATCTGCAGTCTTCTGTAAGGTATCAGGTTTTTCTAACAGAAAGAAACTCACCTGGGCCATCAAGGCAGCCATTTCAAGAGCCAGCTCCTTGGTGACGGGAAATCTTCCTGCCACAATTTCTCCACTGGTTTGGAAGGCAAGTAGCAGCCGCTCTCGCTCCGTCTCCCCTTTGACTTGACTTCGAAAGTATAGCCTATAGGGAAGACAGTAAGAAGCCAGGTCTCAGCTGGCACCCCATACAAGAATGAGAAAGCTTTCTCTGCATCTTTACCTTGATCCCTACAGTGAAGATAACTGTTTATGCCATTTGTCAGCCTCTTTTCTACCACCCAAGAAATGTGTAGCCAAGTCTAACCTCGCTGTGGGCATGCAGGTCTCACCCACAGCAACAGGAGTGAGTTCTGAACAAACCACTAGACTTACTGCACTTTGCATGAGGAATCTGGCGCCTAGAATCACAGCTTAAGGGTCTGAATGAGTTAAGGCTCCAAGAGACTGATGGAAATTATTTGCCTGGAGACATACTAGGATATGTTTCTCCTGTTTAAATTGGTAGAAAGTACTTGTGTCTGTCCTGAAATACAGGAAAACTTTATTCCTAGCTTTAAATATCTGGTGCTTACACAAAACTGTACCCTCACATAAGGTGACATATAGCCATCCCATGACATTGGTATGCTTTTGTGGCATGTGTGCATGGCATGTGTGCATACACATGACCACAGGTAGTACAGAGAAGGCTGACAGAACAATCTAAGCTACTAGGGTCTCATTAGGGATCAGGAGGGTGGCTAGCCTGCAACCCACCTGATGACTGCCACTTAGAGTGGTTAATTATAGGCCCCTCTGCCTTATTGGGGCAAGCCATTATGTTTGGGAGGTGATGAACTGGTGCCCAGTGGCAGCCCTCATATGCACCCCACCCTCAGGTGGCTCCCAGGACCTGTTCTTATACATCAGCTTCACGACGCGTGTCCCACCCTCAGACTTTCCTGGGTGCAGCTCCTTCAGTGTTTGTTCCCACTTGGAGATGGCATCACAGATCTTGAAGAGACAAAAGTCTAAAGTCAGAAAAGCCCCTTGTGAGGAGAATGAGGTTCAGCCAGAGCTGGACTCTGGCAGAGTTGAGTGAGGGTTCTATCCTTAGAAGGTTGCCCTGTGAGGTCCGGACTGTCAGGATGGGAGGTGCCTACCAATTCCCTTTTGATGAAGAGGTAGATGGCACCATGGATGTAGTGAGCATCCAAGAAAGATCGTTGCCTCATCGGCTTTGTGTGACCTCTTGGGAAACAAGGCAGGCCCCAGTTAAAACCCATGGCATCGTGGCTCCATTTCACCCCCCATATTCTCCTTTCAATAAATATACCCAAATGCCTGCTGTGACCAGAGCCCATACCTTTACTAGAAAGATATGTGGCATTTTTTTCATCACTGCTAAAGGCTAGCCCTTTGTTCTAGAACAGCAAAGGAAGCAAATGCTGGAGCCAAATGCACCCATCTAGTGTGGCAGTACATTCCCACAAGTGCTTAATACCCTCATGGAACTAGCCCCACACCACCATACAGATCAACTGTCTCTTTCAAAGGCTTTCACCTGCAGAGGTGCCATGAGGGCCTACCTCCCTAAACTATGGTTGACCTCCCTAAACTATGGTTGAATCTATAACATATACCATAAGCATAAGCAGACAGAGTATAGCTAGGTGATGGTGCACAACATGGCACCCACTGGATCTACGCTATAGCTGTTGACCTAAGTGGACAGATATAATTGGTGGCATGCTTGGCAGGACCTCCTCATCCTTACACTGAGATAAGAGGCTCTCCCCCTGAATGCTGCATAGTCCCCTGAGGGAGACAAGACTACGAGGACGAGGATCTTGTCTCCAGAATCAAGGTCACATGTAGCTTTCCCTGCATGCTCAGATCCATTTTAGGATGGCACGGAAATGCTGGCCTGAAGAGATCATCTTGGTCTCCACATCAGACAGGCCACTGACAAGTTAGGCACACACTGGGCGAGTTCTATCCCACCACTTATCTTTGAGCTAAGAGGTGTGTGTGTGTGTGTGTGTGTGTGTGTGTGTGTGTAAGAGGGGGAGTGCTTACCTTGACACGCCCTTGAAGACAGTGCTCCAGGTCTCTGCCAGAAGGATCGTCTGTGAAGAGGGAGAAACCAGACTGGGATGGCTTCCTCATGCCTGTCTCCTGGTTCAGCCGCTGGAGGAACTCATCAACTGTGGAGGAGCCGTCAAAGCCAACCACCTGGAAATGGGGAGAGGCACCCTGAATCAGCAGACTTCCTGAGGGACTGACACTGGGGGTAGCACAGGGTGAGTGCAGGAGGCCAAAGCCAGCTGGTTTCCGCGTTCACATGCAGAGGAACCTGAGCCTGCTCACTGTAAACTGGACCTGGACAGGCCCAGCTGCTCCTTTACAGTCAATATTCTGGGGTTTCATCTCATGCTACTTTCCGCCCAATGTTTCAGCTTCAGTGGGTTCAGAAGTCCTACCTCTAAGGCACCAAACAGGATTCAAGACGCTTTGTGATTCAAGCTCCTTTCTCTACACCCACACTGATCATGCCACTCCACTTCAGATCAAGGCCCACCCCTTTTGTCGATGTGCCTATTAATCTGAAAGCCTACAAGGCTTAGCACACTTAGAAGTATCCTGTGGGCAGTGATATGGGAAGACTTGGGGTAGGGAGCATGCTCAGCATCCTTACCTGATAGGTACCATTGGCAAAGTGCACAGGGATGCTGAAGGGTAAAGAGTGGTGGAAGGGGTTCCGTAGCAAGATGGACACTACTTCCATACGTGATGGCCTGGCCTCCCGTTCTCCTGTCTGCAGGGTCCGCTCCACTGCTCGCTGGCAGTAGGTGGCATACTGGCCAGTTTCACTTCTAAAAACAGAGACTGGGATAGTAGGAATTCCTTTCTGTTGGCACCCTGAGGTGCATACCCAGACTTAGCTGGGATAAAAACTAACTGGGTAGGGTGTGGGGGCCTGAAACTGGTACAGGATATTATTACATTTTTATTTCAGGAGGAGGCACACTGTGGAAGCCAGAGGACAACTTGTGGGAGTTGGCTCTACCCTACCGTGTTGATCCTGGGAATTGACCCCAGGTTGTCAGCCTTGGCGGCAGTCACCTTTACCTACTAAGCCATCTCACCAACTGCAGTTTGTCCCTAAGGACTTACCTGTGGCACATGTCTGCCATGGATATCTTCTTTTCTTGTTTCTTTCTTTACACTAGTACTAGGGATCGAACCCAGGGCCCTGTACCTGCCAGGTAAGTGCTCTACCAATGAGCTACACCCCCAACCCCTCATAGATATTTTCCTATGTAAACCAGAAGAACATGGATAAAGATTTGGAGATCATTTGGGATAGCATGGCTTCACATGAGACTGTTCCCAAAATACCCAAGGACACATGAATCGGTGTCCAAAGAAGATAAAGTATGCCCAGATTTCCACCTGCTCATGGGTACATGGTGATGGGTGAAGTCTCTCAACCCCAAGCAAATCTGAGGGGATATGCAGTCAATTCAATTTTGTCTTCCCCTCATCTGTTTGAAACATGGCAGCCAATAGTGTAGGAGGGACAGGGGAAATACTTTTGCTTACCTGGGATCTGCATGGCGTTGAAGCCGCTGTTTGACATACCAGAGGAAGTGATGCTGAGGCAGGAAGAGTGGGGCACACAGAGCCAAGAGCTGCCAGCACTGCCATGGAACACAGGCAGCATGGGATGAGTGTGGGCATCCTGCTCTTGTGGCTTTGGGCTACAAAACCTTCACTATTCTTTCTCCACACCAGAACCTCAACTCCCTTGTCAGGCAATGCCCAGGGTAGCAGTCACATTCTGACCATGCACAGATCAGGCAGCCATGCTCAAGCAACTTGGCAGAAGCTGCCCATGGGTGAGGATTGGAGAACACCTGCCCAGGCACCTGCTACCCCTCCCCCCTTAAACAGCTCTTAGAAATGGTTCTAGCCAGTGATGTCCCCAGCGTGTGCCCACCTGCATAAGAGAGTACTTCTGGGGCGGGCGGCAGCTGGTCTGCTTCATGAGCTGGCAGTAGATCTCACTCTGTAGCTCAGGGTGAACAAGGCAGACCTGCAATGCTGTCTGTGCCAGGGACACATGGTAGTCCACCGAGGCAGCCTCCACAGGCACGTTGATGAAGAGCTGGCAGGACTGGAAGGAGGGGGACAGTGGGCACAGGCAGGAGCACACCATTGGCTTTTCCTGGGACATGCACTGGTGTATCAGAGCCTCAAGGAAGATTCTAGTAGCCGGACGGTGGTGGCACACGCCTTTAACCTCAGCACTTGGGAGGCAGAGGCAGGTGACTAGCTCACTGTTGAACGTTGCAACAGCCCTTTCTGGAGGGAGCACTTTCTGCTCTTGAGGCTGACCGGCTAGTTCAGGTGCAGAATCACCTTTAAATGTAGTATTTCCATTACATAAGCTTGAGAAGGACAGGGTAGCACAGCCTGGCATTTAGCTCCAGGTCCTGCCTCTGCCTCCTGTGTGCTCCTGTGACTATGGACATTTAGCACCACACTAGCCCCTAGCAAGGCTGTTTTGGTTTGGTGTTTTGTTTTGTTGCCAGAAAATGCAGATGGCACAAAGAAAACTAAACTAGGTTGGAATCTCTGATTCCTGCAAACCAGGCCTTTTCTGTGGATACTTGAAGGAGGTAGCAGCTCCTCAAGGGAGAGCTTTGGGGGGCATTTCCCAGAGCCCAGAGCTTTCTCCTAGCCTGCAGAAGGGTTACATTCCTGCTATAAAGGAATCCATAAGGGGTCCCTGTGGGACACTCTCTTCCTCTCCACAACCCTTGGGCCACCCCATAATCACACAGGTCTCCTGTGCTGGGATGGGCTCAAGCTGTGCCAGGCAGAGCCTGAGCATATGTGGGCACCAACAGCCAATATGCCTGGACTCCACTCCCATGT
This sequence comes from Ellobius talpinus, assembly GCA_001685095.1. Classification (NCBI taxonomy): domain Eukaryota; kingdom Metazoa; phylum Chordata; class Mammalia; order Rodentia; family Cricetidae; genus Ellobius; species Ellobius talpinus. Next base: position 18,201 of record LOJH01000853.1, read on the forward strand.
TACCTTAAAGAGCTTGAGAGCCTCCGTCTGCAGGGCCTCAGAGGGCAGGGTGGTAAGGGAGGTACATAGCCCATCTCGGCTGTAACACAGCATGGGGTGCCTCCAGAGCGGGGAGTCTGCACAGAGCACAGACCAGAAAGCAGTGGCAGTCACTCCAGAGAGAACTTGCCGCCTTCCCAGCCCCAGCTTTGACTTGCAGGGAGGACAGTGGCTTAACTCTGGGAACCCTGCGTTTTTCTGGGTTGATCATCTACAGACTGAAGGCATGTAGGTGTGTACCGCAAAATGTACATTCCCTCACATGGCTATTGAGGAAGGCAGCCAAAGCTCTGCTGAGGAGGCACAGCTGAACCAAGCTGATAAAGCTGTGAGTGCTCTGAGCACAAGTGTCTGCATGCAGGGACGGCCTTCCTTGCAGCACTGGGACAGACCAGCCCTCAGAGCAGTAATAAAGAGATATGTGTGCTGTGCACCTCTGGAGAGTTCATGAGGGCCCTGAAAATTAGCTGCCAAATAAGGGCTCTCAGACATCCCAGGATTAGATTAGTCAGATCCAAATTGAGGCTTCATATATTAACAAACTCTTAATTATAGGTTAACCAGCTGCTGCCTCCCCTGCCTCCACCCCTGCCCCCGAGTCTTCTGCATAGCTAGCAAAGCTACAGATTAAACAGAGTAGAACATTTACCCAGGTGTCTGGAAAGTCTGTTTCCCAGATTCCCTCACATACAGTGGTTCCCTCAGTGTTTTGGCCACAGACAGAGAGGCCCTGGAGCATGGAATGGGAGTCCCCGGCATGGTTAATACAGCTTAGGTATAGTAGTGCTCTCTACTTCTTGTTCTGTGTGCACCCTGCCCCTTCCCTTCAGCCCAGGCAGACCTTACCTGGGTCTCCCTCACCATCCATCAGTTTCCCAATGAGCTGCTCATAGACAGTGCCCACCTTGGCAGCACTGCCACCTGCAGCCACTGTGAGGTGGTAAAGCCATGTATCCTGGAAAAGGGCAAAAATAAGCAGATGGTAAGGAGGAAGGAAGAGTGGAGGCAAGAGTTGGACGTGCGGGAGGAGATGTAGCTCAGTGACAGAGCACTGGTCTATGTGTGAGTTCTGGGGCTCACTCTCACCACTCCACTGCAGAAAAACAGCGTGTAATTTAAGATGGGAACAGAGGTGTACACCTGTACTGACGTCAGAGCAGGAGCTGGGTGGCTGAGGCAGAGGGATCTCGAGCTCAAGGTTGGCCTGGGCTTATGAGACCTTGTCTAGGGGAAACAGGTGGACTATTACTAGCTTGGCTAGCATGAGTCAAGAATAAAGACAGGATCAGATGTAAGCCCACATCTCCAAGTCTGTGGCACTGGATCATGGCCCATGATGGAGAGACGCTGGTCACTTGGAATGGACTCAACAGACAGTCAAGGGTAACATTCCCATCTAGCATCCAAGAAGAAATAAACTTGAATTTGGAAAGCTCATGAGAACAGAGAGAGGGGAATTCAGAACCCAGGTCCAAGCTAGGCCACAAAGGCCCAGCTCCTCCCTTACCTTTTCATGCTTGGTGCCGATGAGAAGGTAGGTGGGGCTGTGCTCTGGGGGGTGGATCACCAAGGTGCAGTGGGAGGAAAGCAGCCGTCTGGTTCCTCCAGCCTCATAGTCTTCATCTGAGTCACAGGATCGATCTACTTCCTCTACGTGAGCATCCTGCATAGGTAGGCAGCCCAGGGGTCTCTGCGGACATGAGCCTTCCATGAATAGGATAACAGGAGGACAGGGGAGTCTCCTTCTGAACGCTTAGGCTGGGCGGGGCTGGATAGTATAGGTGTGGACAGAGGGCAGGATGAGGAGGTGGAAGCTACAGCATTGCAGCCAGGCCAAAAGCAGAAGACTGTGCTATGGAAAGTGCCAGCTGACTACACCGGTTATGATGCTGGTCACATGCCCTGGAGGGAGCAGGACAGCTGGCCTCTGTATTTGTTGGAGGGTTTGGTATGGTAGAAGGTAAAGCTGGGGGCTGTGGTCAGTGGCATGCACCGTGCACAGTTTGGAGGAGGCGCTGTAGGAGGCTGATGACATACCTTGTCCTCGTGGCTCCGGTAGTAGTAGAAGGTTTTCCCAACAAGGGCACACCAGACCAGCTTAGAGTGGCCATGCTTTACCTGTTAAGTGAAATGACTTCATTAGAACCAGGACTCCAAAATAAACTCAGGGCTCGCCAAGACAGACCACAGAGAAGAGTACCAAAGTCGGGGCTCCGTTCACAATGAGACTGCCACAGTATGTACCCCGCCACTACTGAGCCATTCAAGGACCTATATCCTGCCACTGAAAGATTACCCAGAAAATCAGAATATGGGTATGGGAAGACCCTACTAGTTGGCACAGGCCAGAGCTGTAAGGATGCTGCAAGGTAAATAAAGACCCGGGTAGTCTGGAGCCTTAAGTAAGGTGCTCACAACCGAACAGCAACTGAACACTCACAGAGAAGAAGGGCAGGCTGATGGGAGGCAGAGGCTCAGAAGGAAAGAGTCTGAGCACGAAGCTTGCTGGGCACAATAACCCACAGTAACTAACCCTGTGAGAGCGCTTCCTAGTTAACTTCCCTTTGCTGGACTTAACTGGGGTCTCTGCTTCCAGAAAAACCCTAGTTAAATGTCTTTAGGCAAACCTGGGATACTAGTCTTTGAATGGCGGCCACACTGGCTTTACCTAGGTCTTTCCTTTGTACCATTAATCCTGACACAGCTAGGAGGCAGTGCCTAGTATCCTCAACATTAAGTAAAAACATTTCTTTCCCTTCTGTCTTGAGAACAGTTCTAAAAGCCCCCATCTCTGTTTCCAGATTCACCGCCATCATTTTGTATGCTCAGACCATGCTTGAGGGTCCACTGGCTAAGCAGTTCTTAGAGAAAGACCACCATCTCTGGGCACTCCCATGCCTGGCTTCCATTACCTCCCTAGCCGACCCACTTTGTACCTTGGTCAGCCAGCCCTTCACTGTAGGCTTGGTGCCCTCTGGACGTACAGCTGGAGGCCCAGTGACCTGCACCTTCAGCAGGCTCTGTAGGACACGGATCCATTCTTCCAGGAGACTGGGGGACTCTGCTGTTAGGTAGTAGGTTTTGTTCTCGGAGATGAGCTGTGGGGGTGGAGTGGAGCGGGGCTGGATTAGAGTCAGTAAAAGACACAAATCCTTCAACCTGCTGTCCCTTCTTTTCATGCTCACAACCTAAGACCGTCCCCTGCTCCTGGTATGAAATCATTCATGCTTACTTTTGCCTCATCTTTGCTTCAATCACAGTCATATCCACACCATACTGTATCTAAAATCCAGCTGCTACAAGCAGGCTCACCTGAAATGTCTGTGCTCCTTCCCCTCGAACAATTTGGCAATGGGTGTTCAGATCCACTTGACCTTGAGGTTTCCGGATGACATCATTCTGCAAAGGAGGAGTAAGAAGGAGAGCATTGGAGTCTGGAAGCTTCTCAGATCATCATTTTTTTACTCCAAGTTATAGGCACAAAGTGGAAAATGATTCCCAAGCTCTTCTGGCTATGGTACAATGAGTGACTTGTTCTAGATTCTTCTAGCAAAACAAAGTCGTAATTAGGAACATGAGCCCCTCTAATGCAGGCCTCAAAAGATCTCAAAAAGGAGAGTGAGCCTCTAAAATTAGATCAGAGGCTACTAGGTTATTACCGATCTATAAAGCCACCATACTCCTTTAACTGATCTATGTGTGGTGACGAGTGCCTATAGTCCCAGCTATTCAGTAGAACATGGCAGGAGGATGAGGCTGGTCTAGGCAACAGGGCAAGACCCATCTCAAAAAGAAAACAAAACCAAACCTTTCTATTTGATCCTTATACCCACAGATACGGCAAATTAAGGGGCATATAAGTCACTATTAGCCTTTCCAGCATTACTAAAGACATAATTGATAGTAGCATGCTTTTCAAGGAGAAATTTAGGTCCAGAATCCTTAACATGGAGCTGGAGAAAGCTCCTCCTAAGCAAACAGCTGTACAAGAGACAAATCCATTTTGTCCTCTTTATAACATTATGACTGATTCTGCCAACCTGGTTCTCAACATTTGAGGCCCCTCAATTCCAGAAAGTAGAGGAAAGAAGAGGAAGCAACGAATTTTTCAGTTATAACGATCCAGAAAGGGTAAAGACAGTCTGGGAACATCCTTTTACAAGGCCAGGTATAAGAAGAAATCAGTTCTGAAGGAAGAGGAAATTGCCAACCAACTGGCCTAGAACTGCCTTGATAGCTTCCCCAGCTTGTTTTGAGAATAGGTGACCAGCTCAGAGTTCTCTGTGTGGCTCAGCACCTCTAAGGCCAGCCATGCTGCTAAGTCTTCCATCTGGCAAGCCCCAGCCACACTGTCCTTCCTCCAGCCCCTTATACAGTGTGGGTCTGGGCTGTGGTCCCTGTGATTACATCCTGGGGAGGGCCTCACCGGTGACTTGTAGTACAGGATCTGTCCCTGTCTCAGGACAAACCAGCGCCTCTTCCATGTCTTCACCCGGCTCCCCATTTTCAGCAGGTAGCCTGACTTCTCCAGTGCCTCCTGAGGTAGAAAACAAGAAGGGAAAAGGGGACAGAGTGGGGGAGTCACATGAGGACCCTGTGGGATGGAAGGCAAGGAGGGAAAATGGGACAAAGGGAAGGTCACATGAGGCACCTGGACGCCACTTAGGACAAAATGGTCTAGACCACCACTGTGTCAATTTTTGTTAAGAAAAATTATTGACCACCTATGAGTGTTTATTTCTAGGCTCTGTACACTGATGAGACCCAGAGAGAATTGAATAAAGTGTGGCAATCCTACAATGGAGGGATCCCAGTGATGACTGGGGAAGGAACACCTGGCCCACCACAAGAAGCGGTAGATCAGGGCTGCAAGTAGGAGAGAAGCTGGCCAGGGAAGGCTTGGGGAAAGAGCAGCATCTAAACTAGCCTATAGACCAGTGGTTCTCAACCTTCCTATTGCTGTGACCCTTTAATACAGTTCCTCGTGTTGTGCTAACCCCCAACCATGAAATTATTTTGTTGCTACTTCATAACTGTAATTTTACTACTGTTAAGAATCATAATGTAAATATCTGCCATGCAGGATATCTGCACGAGATATCTCCATGAGACCCCGCGGCTCGACAGGAAAGGCCAGATTCTTTTACCAGGACCAGCTGAGAGGAGGAAGGCCATTCAAGGCTTCCCAGGTAGGAGAAAGCAGACAGGTCTCTGAGCCACAGGCTCCCATTCATAAAACAGCAATAACCATTAGGGACATGAGGCAAATGAGACATGAGGCACAAGCCAGGCATTGAGGTAGCACCTGGCCTGCTAAAGCTTAACCATCATGGCAGCATCTGAGGGTCAGGGTGAAGATTAAACAGGTGACAAGTGCAATCCTCATGGGGTCTAAGGAGCTCCCTGCACTTGGACTCATCTTTCTTCATCATGGGGTCTGTGCACAGCTGTCTCTGTGACACTTCTAAGGCCTCCTTCCCTCTACCATCTCTGGGTCCTTCTTCTCTCTGGCGGCTTGCTGTGTAGGTACAGAGGTGAGGCCCAGGCAGCCTCTGCTCAAGTCTGCTCCTACCCAATGCCCCTTCCCCATTCATACACAGGGCTATGTACTCTGCTTACCCCATCAGTGGAGTACGATGACGTACGCTGGAGTTTGTGTTCAGGCTCTGAGTAGTCACTGTCCAGTGAGCAGGCATCAGGAGGGATGGCATAGTCACCCTCAGAACTCAATGAGGACATGGAGACTCCTGGCCACAGAGGAAGGAATCAAGGCTGGGGTCCTACACCCCTTCCAAACACCCATATGGCCAGAAGATATGAGGCTCCCATTACCCACTGGGATCTCCTGAGTCTGGAGCTGAGGGTAAAACTGGTAGCACCCTGGCAGAGATTGAGAAGGAAGAGACTGAGAGTCCCCTCTCCTCTGTGTACCTCTCTTGATGGCCCGGGGGCTGCCCAGTCCACTGGTCTTCCTATACTCGGAGCAGGGGAATGACATCCGGAAACTCGCTTGAGAGCCGCAGTCGTCATCAGATCCAGAGGACTCATCCACAAAAGGCACACTGCTGATCTGTGTGGCTTTCTGCAAGACAGACACCTCCCCAGCTACAGCTCAGGCTCCAAAACAAGCCCCCGCCACAAACAGCTGTACCTAGCTCAGTATGCCCACGCAGCCTGTCTGGGGAAACATGAGACCGTCACCCAGCTGAGGCACTGCTGACTAGACAGTAGTCCCAAGCAGTGTAAAGTCCCTTTCTGACCTTACTCCTGCAGTCTTACCTCCATGCTGCTTTTTGGGTCCCCCAACTCCCCTACCCCAACTTCTGTGGTTCCCCAGAGAGCTCCCGTTTCTTCCACTAGGGGGCCAGAAAGCCATGCCACAGGTCAAGTGCGGTGACCCTGAGATAGGGAAAGTGACCTTCCAAACGCAAGACTAATTCTTTCAGTGCTATACGAGTGTGGCAGGAGCGTGGCCCAAAGATGGCTCTAGTCCCAAGCATGGTGGTGCACCTTTAATTCCGGCACCCAGGAGGCAGAGGCAGGCGGATCTCTGAGGAGCTTGAGGCCAGCCTGGTTTATATGATGGCTTCCAGGCCAGCTAGGGATACAAAAAAACTATTGGGACAAAGCATTTGAATGAATTACCATTTTTGTTTGCTTTTTTCTTCTTTTTTTTAATAGTTCTAAAAATAGACCACAGAGGCTCACTCTTTCTAGGCAAGTGCACGATCACACAGCTACATCTCCAGCCCACAGCCCACAAAGCACTTTTAGACAGTAATTTGGCAGAACCTATCAGAATCTAAACATTCATAGAACCTGCCCAGGAATTCTATCTCTATACCTGTATCCTCCAGAAACATACAAGTGCACAGGGTACGTACGGACAGTGGTGCTTATGGCCACATTTACTTTAGAAAGAGATGGATATAACCTACTTCCATTCAGCAGAGGGGGGGCCCAAGCTAATTATAGTGCTGTCTACCCCAGGGATAACATACACAGAAGACATGGAAGGGCAGGCTCACGCGGTTAGGTGAGTAACTGAGACATAGGATCCCTTCGTGTGCATGGGTGTGCTTGCATGTGTGCAAGGACGAGAGTGACAGAGGAAGAGACATGGAAGAAAGAAGCACATATGTACAGGCACATGTGCACATCTGTAACCCTTCTGCAGCCATGTCAGACGGCCTCACGGAATGATAATGGCCTCACGCATTAATGATAACTTTGGGGTTAGGAACTGGGAGAAAGCAACATGAGAGAAACTGTTACTTTTGCTTTTGTGTTTTTATTCTAAGAAAAGCATCAAGCATTACTAACATGATTTAACAATGAATAACAAGAGGTGGGAATATAGCTCAGTGTATAGCAGCTGTCTAGCAAGAGGGGGCCCTGGGTTCTAACTCACGCACTGCAAACCAAACAAAAACTAGTAGCAAAAAGATGAAAATATTAAGCTGCAGTTACATGCTAAACTCTTAGAACAGATTATAAATCATAACAAAACGATGGGTGAGCTGTGTGCTCTTGTTACTGCTGAGCTTGCTCTACCCACTGCAGTGCACTAATAAGCTTGTTTTCTTACACACATACACATACACACAAGCTTGTTTTCTTCCAAACACACACACACACACACACACACACTCACGGTGGGCTGAGCTGCCTGACCATGGTCACTGTGTGAAGACACCTGACCCTCCAGCCCCAGTGCAGGCACTGCACTGGGACGAGGGGCTTCTCCTGATGGGGACAGTCCCTCTTGTTAAGGAAATTTCTTACCCCCTTCAGTGCTGTGTAGACAGGCACAGTGACATTCTTGTAGATGAGGCCAGAGAAAGCTCCAGGGAATGCAAGGGCAGGAGGGCCTGAAGCTGGGGTGGGAAAAGAGGGAGGAGATGAACTCAGGAGGCAGTACTCAGCCAGAGGCTTGGGGAGGCAGAGAACAGGCCAAAGCCTTCCCATTTCTTCTTCCCGCTTTTTGTTCCCTTGACTTCCTGGGGATCATGATCACTATGGCTAAAGACCCATCACAACAGAACCCAAGTGGTACGCTTTAACCATCTGCTCTCCAGAAAGCTTGCACCATGTCCCGCTCTCGCTGGAGTGAGCTATAAACGTGTGCCTGTCATTGCAGATGCTATGGATGGTCAGCGACTCTGGAGCCAGGGGCTCAGGGCTCTCCCCACCCATTTCAGTCCTGTAGGAGGCCAGTGCTACAAGACGGAAGGCAGGACTTGCTAGGTGATCAGCTGAATTGTACAACCCCCTTCTAGTTCCAAATAGCCCTCACTGCCGCTGTACCCCAGGGAATGGGAGCCAGACCCACCAAGGACATGTTTAGGCCCTCGGGTCCCCCATACTCACCACAGCAGGCAGCGTCACTGCGGGACGACACGTCTGATGACAGCTGCATGCCTGATGTGGCCATCGCATAGATCCGGCTCTCCTGTAATAAAATGTCCCAGACGGTCAAGGACTGCTCACCCCAGCCCCTCCCACAGTAGAAGGAAATCATGACTTGGGGTAAGCAGACCTGGGTTAGCCACCCAGGACAAGCTGGTCACTGGCTGAAGAATTTTAAGAAAGTTTCTTCATTTCTTAGCCCCATTTTCCCCAGCTCTGAATATTACCGGCTTTTGAAGAGTCTGCTCAATGGAATCAAATAAAGTAGCTAATTAATGTATAATATAAGCACTTCATGCCTGGGACATAATCCATGCCCGGCAGATATTCACTCCTTCTGACCTCTACCCTTCCCCTTGAGGCAAAGGAGGTTTGAAGAGAGCTGGTCAGTAAACTGTCTCTCCATTTCTTGGATTCCTGCCTATTTTAGTGACCCCTGGGTCCCTGGGTCTCACCCCAGAGGTTGAGTGTTGACAGTGAGGGAGGGAGAGCTGAGTTGTAATTCGGCTGTCTGAAGGCTAGGCTACATAGCTTCCTACGGTAGCAGGGTGCATGCCTTAGGTTCCAAGGCCAACCACAAAGCTACTGTGGCCCAGCAGGGCTCCAGACCCCTAAATGTTCTGTAGAATGGAACGTTCTTCTGCAGAAAATTCTGGCACTAACTATGCAAGCCCTTGGGCACGAACGTGGAAGTGGACTCAGGGGGAAGAGCGTTTTGCTCCCAACAGCCAGGAAGGCCTTTCCCAGGCTGCTCCAGAGCTGTTTGCTCACTAGCCCTCTAGTAGTACAAAGGCCTCGCAGGCAACAGGTGAGTCACAGGGGCTGACCAGGAAAGTCAGCCATGCTGGACTGAAGGGACTGGGATGGATACCGGCCCTAGAGCAGCGCAGCTAGGGGTGATGTGGGAAGATATGCTGAGGTAACCAGAGCTACGGCAAGACAGATAGAGGACAACAGAGAGACCCTCAGGTAGGGCAGGGCCGGGGCAGGATGCCCATGCTCAGGCAGGGCAGATACATCAAGTGCGGGGAGTAACTGGGCATAGATATGTCTGCCCATATTGATCATGAACTTACACTAAGGACAGGCTCCCACCTGGTAAAGGAAACGAAACTCAAGGTTGAGGGAATAAGGTCAAACAAAAGACAGCTCTGTTGGACAAAGAGCACCAAGTGTTCCCTCAGGAAGATGTTGAAAGGCTTAGAGAAAAAGAACGGCACAAACGCGGAAGATGTGTGGCACTGGTCCACCAAGTACTTGCACTGAGAACGCCCTTCTCTGGATTCCAGGCTCTGCTCCTAGAGGGAGACACCTGAGCTTCGTTAGGGAGCTTGGGTAAACTGGCAGTCTGTCTTTCCATCAGGAGCGAGTTACAAAGGGGACTGAAAATAGGAGACGGATTCTCCTCAAATGGTACTGCTGATCATGGGGGTTCCGGGATGCCAGCAGAAACAGGGAGGTCAAACCTGACTCTGAGCCTTAAACACTGTCATCCTGGAGTACAGCTGATGATGGACCACACCTGGAGCCAATCTTGTTCCACACTCTACTGTGCCTCTTGTAGCAACACACAAGCTGGCTTGCAGTCGCTGTTAAGGGTACAGTTAAAAGCCTGGGTGCAGAGCCTCCTTGAACTAGCACTTCAAAAGGAGACCCGGGAGTGTGTTGCTGAAATTAGGGGCCTCCACCCCACTGAGAGTACCCCATTTTTCTCCACTGCCAGGAGCAGAGAGTGTGCTGCTGAAATTAGGGGCCTCCATCCCACCTGAGAGTATCCCATTTTCTCCACGGCCAGGAGCAGATGTCACTGCACATCTGTAGTACTGGGCTTGATTAAAAGATTGACATATGTGCCCGTGTCCCCAGGGGCAGTGCAGCTACAGTGCTGGGGCTGTGCTTCAGGCAGCCAGACCTCTACTTGGAAGCCTAGAACCTTCACTACCAACATGACTTGGGGAAGTGGCTGAAGTGTAGATAGCAGTTCCTGTCTATCAAAGGGAGAGATAACTTCCAGTCCCTCAGACAGATGAGGCTATTCCCGAATGTCAGGCTCTGTGCCATCCTCACCACCCGCCTGTGAACCAGTAACACTCTGCCCTCCTGTGTTTATTTTAACCTTTATCACAGATGTCAGACAAAGAAGTGGAACGGTAGAAAGAACGACCTTGTCCTCATCACCCGTCTCACCCTGTACTAATGTATGTTCAATCTTAATTTATCTGGATCCCCACCTCCATTCTAGACACGTCACTGTATAGAATGTCACCCCTAAGGAAGCTAAGGCTGAGACAAAAATAGCAACAATGGTAGACCACTGACCATTTACACGCACTTGTTCACTACATATTTTAACTAATTATTTAGTATGTAGGGAGGTTTGTCTGCATGTATGTCTGTGCACCACTTGTGCATTTGGTACGTTTTGAGGAGGCCAAAAGAGGTTATTTGATCTCCTGAAACTGTAGTTAGAGACAGTAGTGAACTGGGACCATGTTGATGCTGGGACTCAAACCTGGGTCCTCTGGAAGAGCTGAACCATTCCTCTATCCCCTCAATATACATTTAATCCTCCTAGGAACCCCATTAGTAGGATCAGCAGGATGCCTCAGTGGGTAAAGGCACTTGCCATCAAGCCCGACAACTTGAGTTAGATTTCCAGAATTTGCACGGTGGAAGAAGAAAACTGATTCCTACAAGTTGTCCTCTGACCTTCAGATGGGCATCATGGCACACGAATGCCCCCGCCCCAACTTAAGTGGGAATAAAGAGAGAACCCTACTAGTCATCACCATCACCCTCATGTTGGGCCACGGGCTTTACATGCCCAGGTCCACAGGTAGAAACTCAACACCAGTGGCCTGATCTAAGGCAGAGCTCTCCACTTCCATGCAGGGTGCCTCAGAACCAAACTGAATTGAGGACATCACAGAGCACCCGACTTGGCACATGGCACATGCCATTTCAGATTCTGCCTCTGCCCTGCCTAGGTGTGTGGGTCAGGCAGGCCTGTCTACCAGCCCCCCACATGGCTGTGAGGATGAGCCAGACCTCATGGGCCCTAAATATCCTCAGTGAAGACCACGCCTGTAGCTGGCTCTGTCCCCTGCCCAACACTAATAAAGTCACTTACCCAAGATGGAAACCGGTGCAGGGGGGGTGTAGGTGGCTTGTTCTCCAGTGCCCCTTCCTCCAGTTCAGTTCTGGGGGGCTTTGGGCTCTCTCTTTCTTCCTGTTTCCCCGCTGGAGGTGGTTCCTCCATCTCCATCTTCTCTGCTTCTTCCCGCGCTTTAGCTCTGGCTTCAGACTTGGAGAAGCCAGATGAAGGGAGGGCTGACAGAGCCCCAATCTTAATACTTACCACGTGGTTAAAATGCCCAGGACCCACTTGGGGTTGACTGTGGTGCCTTTTGGTCACTTGGAAGCTGTCCCGGGAATTGCTGGGAGCCCGCACCTTTGGCAGAGTCAAGCTACTACCAGGGCCACCCTCCCTGGTAGAGATCTTAGTCCCAGGGAATGTCCCTCCCTGAGCAATAAGCAGATCAGCCCTGTAAGAAACTGACCCATGTTTGGGGCTGCCAGGCTTCATGAACATGCCAGGCTTCTCCTCTCTTTGGAGATGAGATTTAAGGGTCTTGGCCTCTGCTATCTCCCCAGGGCAGGCCATGCTGAAGTTTGAATCCTCAAGACTTTTGGCTTCTGACACCGAGTCCTTGTTCTGTAGGGTTCTCAGAGCAGGTGCAGGCACAACCACCTTCAAAGGTTGAGTATGGGGATTACTGTCCTGCTTCACAGGCTGGGCTCTGGGTCCTGAAGGAACAGGATTCCCCTCTGGGGTTCCCTCGGGGACCACTAGTAGCTTCTCTGAAGGTGTCATCCGAAGATCTGTGGACGAGGCGAAACCAGACACACCTATTGAGGATGTCTTCCATTCTTTCCACAACGTGCCGTGCCTACAGACACTGGATCTACCTACCCTCAAGAGCATCCTGAAGGGCTTCCACCTGCTCCACTAGCTGCTGGTTATGGGCCTTCAGGTGCTCATTCTCTGTTTCAAGCTGGACAAAAGGAAAATGATGGTTTAGGGGACCGTGTCACTTGTCATTCAGTGGTAGACTGATGCCTAGCCTGCCAGACGCCCTGGGTTTGATACCTAGCAGTAAGGAAATAGAGATTTAGGATGCCCAACCCCTGCTTGTTCATATATATATAATACAAAACAAGCCTAAAAGTTCAAATCTTTAAAAGTAGCACATGGTACCATTTGGGAGCCCCTGCACTTTCTTTTCTAGTTCATTTTATTCTCTCTCTCTCTCTCTCTTTCTCTCTCTCTCTCTCTCTCTCTGTGTATAATGACTTGGATACATTGCGTTAATTTTTTTTGAGGCACAGTCTGAGTACGTAGCCCATTCTGTCCTGGAATTTTTCATTTTTTTAATTGTGAAGTATAACACATACACAGAAAACTGCATCTCGCTTCAGTGAAGTGTTTAAACAATTCTGAAGCTGCTACTCATATGACCACCTTGCAAACCAAGTCAGCCATCTGTCGGCACCTGACACTTCCTGATTTGTCCCTTCAGTCATTCTGTTCCCCCTCCCCATAAAAGACAATAGTTCTTCTTAGCTTACCCAACTTCTGCTTTCTGCATTTTACTGCCTCAGTCTGCGTTCCTGCACAGCAGTTTAGGGGGACCCACACACCCTCTAGCTGGATTACACGGTGTGTACTTCTCTCCATCCACTTTGTTCCTCTCGCTGTGCTATCTGTGAATTCTGTCCTCGGGGTGGCTGTATTTTCTATTAAATTAAATAAGGCTGGGGCTGGAGAGATGGCTCAGAGGTTAAAAGCACTGGCTGTTCTGCCGGAGGTCCTAAATTCAATTCACAGCAACCACATGGTGGCTCACAACCATCTATAGTGAGATCTGGTGCCCTCTTCTGGCATCCAGGTGTACATACAGGCAGAACACTACATACATAATAAATAAATCTTTTTAAAAAATTAATTAAGCCTAGCACAATTTTATTGAACACTTTTCAAGCAAGGGCCAGATAAGGGTTGGGGCCTAGTTTATTCTGAGTTCTGTCCCCAAGAACTCACAGTCCAGTGGGTCCCTCTGTTTAGAAAGAGCCAACTATTTGCTAGTAATGCTACAGTGTCTAGTCCTGGCTTCCTAAACGCAGCTGTAGCCAGTGATGAACTACAAAATGCACGGATAGAGAGGAAGAGGAGCTGAGGGAGGAGAGAACCAGAGGTGCTTGGCATGAACAAAGTTTGTGTCTGGGGTGAGAGGCAGCTTTGGGAATAGGTGGTAGTGATGGACACACGATATGCTGTACTTTATGTGCTTCATATCTTGGCATCTGGGTACTTTATAAACGGTAAAATGGCAATGTTTATGTATTCTTTACCATAATCTGGGGAGGGGAGACAGGGTTTCACTGCATAGCCCAGATTGGCCCAGAACTCACAGAGCTCTGCCTCTCAAATGCTGGGATTAAAGGTGTGTGCCACCACATCAAGCCTGACCACAATTCTTTTAAAAAGATTTATTTTTAGTTGTTGCTCATGTGCATGTGTGGGTGTGTCTGTGGGTGCTTGCGGAGGCCAGGGAGTTGGAGCCCCCAGAGCTGGAGGTACGAGCAGCTGTGAGTTGCCCAACTTAGGTTTTGGGACCCAAACTCCCCTCTGCATACATGCTGTTACCCACGGGGCCATTTCTCAGCCCGTAGCTTACAATATTTTAAATAGAGGATGAAAAAGAATAAATGGCATTGTGATGTGCTCACTAAGAAGCAGCTGAGAGGATTCTCAGAAACTTCCAGATACTAATCCCATCTTCCCAACCACAAACTCAGTACTAGGCTAGAGGAGGCTTCAGGAAACCTGACCAAGACAAGGGAAAGGAAGTGCTGATGAGAAGGGCGCACGAGGAAGGGAAAGTGAAGCTGGCTGTGTCTGAACTCCCATGAGACAGCAGTCAGGCAGAGGCAGGGCCCTGGGCAGGACCTCAGGCTGATCTTCCACTCACCTCTGCTAACTTTACTGTCACCCATTCCTTGATCTTTGCAGCTTTTTCTTGAACAATTTTGGCCTCTTCAGCTCTTGTCTGCTTCTTCGAGGAGAAAGCCTTTGGTTAATTACAGCAGTCAGAAAGGGAGGAGGGCCAGAGAAGGAACCTAGTGACTGGATGGGGCGACGCAGCAGAGAAAATTAACTTTTTTTTATGGCTTTTAAGATATTCTTGGGCATGATACTGCACACTTACGATCTCAGCACTTGGGGGGCTGAGGCAGGTGGATCCCGAGATCAGATGGACTCTATACAAAAAATTTTGCTAAAACAAAACTTAAAGTGGGAAGGGCTTCTTCCTACACATTATACAAATCCTAAAAATCCACTGAGGAAAAAAACTAAATAATAAATCCATATACCATCTCTATAAATTACTGTGTGACAAGAGAAAATGGCTAAACCAACTGAAATACCAGTGGAGGGCTAGCCACAGGTATATACCTGTACACTCAGCTATGCATGGGCTTAGGTGGGCAGCAGTCGAGCACAGGCTCAAGACCAGCCTGGGCAAATAGGGAGACCCATTTTCAAAACAAAACAAAAGACCTACTGGAGAAAGATCTGTAACAAAAACAACACACAGATGGCTAGTTACCATGAACAATCCAATAAACATGCAAATCATGCAAAGGATACAAACGGGAAGTCAACAGAAAAAGGACCCACGAGAGGCTGTGAAGCCTGACCACAAGTATACAGATATATATATATAGGACATCATTCCCCTCTATCGGGCTGGCTTGATAGAACCCCCGAGTGTCAAGAATACTGGGAGCAATTCTCACACTAACGAACAAGGCCTCTGTGGAGACAATTAGACAGCGTCTACCAATGTTTCAAACATACATACCCTTGGTCTAGCAGAGCCACTGCAAAGGAAGCGCTCACTGCAATGCTATTTGAGAAAGAAACACAACATAGGAACCCCAAACTTAAACCAGGCTGAGTGCCCACAAACAAGAGTGACTTAAGTAAACACGGTACAACCACAGAATGAGAGTCTCTGAGCTTTACACACAGATATCAGTGAGAGGCAGAAATGAAGCCCTGGGGAGAACGGGAAATGCTGCTTTCCATTCTAGACCCTTCTGAATGGTTTGTTCTTCACTAGAGCATACATTATGCTTACAATTAAAAAATGCTAAATGAGTACATAAGTAGTATTTCTTAAAATAATCAATAATTGAAAAGGTATTCATCTAGCCTTTAATTCCAGCACTAAGGAGGCAGAGGCAGATGGATCTCTGAGTTTGAGGCTAGCCTGGTCTAGTTCTAGGACAGCCATTGCCATATAGTAAACTTCCATCTCAAGAAAGAAAAGGTTTGCATCTAAAGGCAGTGAAAACTGAGACTATAGCTCCATGGTATAACAGTCACTTACCATGCATAAGAGTGTAAGTTTGAGCATCAGTACTGGGGGGTGGGGGGAAAATGAAATGTGAGTTTCAATCCTACAGGAAATTCTCTTGCTGTAAAGTATTAGCACTAAACCTAGTCTCTCTGGCCTCGAATCTGCACCTCTAAAGGAGAGATAAGCTATCCCCCTCTTGCTGGGCCATTCTGAGGGTGAAATAAGAGCAGAGTTCAGTGCTTATTGCACAGTTATCAGCCAGCTTAGATGAGAACTACTTCCGTACCTAAAAAGCACAGAGCAAGTGGTGACCCCTGAGTGGTTCAAAGCTGAGCAAAAATGACTCCTGTTATACTTCTAGGAAAAACTGCCTGACAGTTCTCAGATGACAGACAGACTCCAAAGCAGAAGTCTGTGGAAAGGACCTGGGAATGTGCAAACCTTTGGTCAGTATTTCAGACCTTGAGAGACCTTAAAGGTCACCTAGTTCAAAGCTGGTAAACAATTGCCCTGAGGCCAAACTCAGTCTTCCCCTGTTTGTCTCCCACATATTTTTATAAATAAAGCTTTATTAGAACACAGCCACATCCACTCATTTACAGATCATCAATGTTGATTTCACCCTATGACAGCAGAACTGGGCAGTTGTAACATGGACTGCAAAACAAAAACCAATTAAATTCCTTGGCCCTATACAAAAAAGCCAGCAGATACCTGACATCCTCTCAGGGAGGTCATGGAAACTGAGACCCAGGGATGAAATGTAGCCGCCCATCTTCAAGCAGTCATGACTCAAAGAACAACATTCTTTCTCATCTGCTCTTTACCTATTGGTTATAATTGTAAACAAATGTTTTTCTAACCTGGGATCAAGTCATTCTGCCCCACCAACCACTTCTTCCAACTCTGAGCTACTCAAAGAAAAAATATCTCTAAAATCAGTGGATAAAATTCTATCTTCTCAGACACAAGGCATCCAACTGCATAAAAGGCACATCCAAGTAAGGGGATGTTTGGGGAATACTGACAATTACCCACAATGACTGGAAGGAAGGGCTTGGGTCAGCTGAGACCTCTACAAAGAATGCACATGAGGATAGGTCAGTCTCCCGACCCTACCCCTGGGCTTGTGGCTGGGGATGGATGGTGAGATGTTGCCAGAGGAAAGCTGGGCAGATGAAGCCAGTGATGAGGATGGAACCAGGATAGGGAAGACATGGTGGCATGTGCCCATAATCCCAGCACTTGGAAAGTAGAGGCAGTAAGACAGGAGGTCAAAGCCAGCCTGGGCTGCATGATGGCGGTAATAAGACTATAAAGGGGAGGAAGTCTGGTCACAGGAAGTAGCAGAAGGGCCAGAGGGGTTCTGGAGTCCCTAGAAGCAGGAATGCTAACTTGCAGCAATACTGGACAGTGGTCTGTGAGGCTCCCTTGAAGTTGTGAGAAATCTCCATTTTCAGAGTCAATCTAGTCTCTGCCTGCTCAGGTTCATTGAGAAACTTTGACCAACCAGCTGACCAAGGCTGACTATCCAGTCCTATGCTGTTCCAGTCACACTGCAGCCAGGTATCAAGTAGCACAGGCTGGCCTGGCACAAGGCCACCACAGAGAAGGAAAAGATCTCCTTACCGGGCCCAACCACGTGTTTGATATTATACACGGATACCTAGGGGTAATTAACTCCAAACCTCGGAGGTTTCATAACCTCTATTGTTTGAAGTTGTAAAATGAGAATCAGTGAGCCAGGCAATTTCCTCGGAGAGTATCAAGCAGAGGTGACCTTCTCCTCCAGATCAGCGGGCCTCTAGGGCCTGCTTCCTCTACCTTCCCTGAGCTTCTAATGAACGGATGTGAAGAAGACACTAATGGTCACCATATAAGAGAACAGTCTCATGAAAAAGTGAGTTCCCTGTCACTCGGGGCTCACGCACAGGGGTTGGAGACACTGAGGCTAACTGGTACAGACGCTGAGAGGGGAAACAGGCTCTGTCTCACGTTAGTTCCTACCTGCTTCTCCAGCTGTGCCTCCAGCTGACTGATAAGCTCATCTTTGCTTTGCATGGCTTTCAGCAATTCTTGGTACTTTTGGTGCAAGCTACCCGTGGAGTCCACATTCTTCAGATTGGACAGTTTGATCTTCTCTTCCATCACACTCACCTGAAAAGTATCGACAAGTCTTCCTAAGTCTCAAATCACCATATAGTGTTGCAATGGTGTGGGCTAACCCCTTGATGCTTCAGAATATGCCTCTTAGGCCCTTACCCAGGGCAATCTAGACCAATTAATGATGTGACCATTGATGCTTTTATCTGAGCAAAAGAAAGAATTGACAACAGAGAAATTCATTTTGACTACTCTGAAAAGACCAGCTACATCCTAGGCCTTGTCTTTGTGGGATGGGGCAGAAGGTTGATGTTAGGAAGGAGCTGAGCAGTTGGATTTGGGAGGACATCTGCTCCCACCCCACGGGGGCAAAGATACTACTCCCAGGACATCCACATGTTTCCCTACATTTCCTAACCCTCTTAGAGTTAGACAGGACCATGCCATTCATCTGACCAAAGGGCTGTAGTAGAAACAATACATCATTTCTGGGCTAAAGTGTTTACACTTTTGTTGTTTTGAGACTAGGTTTTTCTATATAGCCCTGAATGACTTGAACTAGCTGTACTGATCTCAAGTATTTGAAATCTGGTACATGGGTAACCAGCAAATTCTCTCCAATGAAAATCAACAAGGCTGTGTGTTCCAGGCAGGAGTGTCCAAACATTGTAACATGACAGTGTCACCTACAAATCTGTTGTGCTGGGATGCATGTGGAGCCTATAGGTTGTGTGTGCCTGTGTAACCAGCTAGACAGTGGAACCTCTTTGGGCCTGGATTCCCGAATCACAGTAGAAGCTGACTCTGTGGTTAATCCTAATGGAAGTGTACCAGGTATGAGGACTAAACACGATAAAACACAGGCTGCAGATTCAGCTGGCAGCACATCCAGTTTGGACTAATACACCCACTCAGGACACCAAGCCTACCCAAAGATCCCTCATTAGCACAGAAAGCTTCGTGTACCTTAGTGTGTTCAGACTGTGCCATGTGACGGTGGGAAGGGAAGTTCATTCTCCCTAGAGCTCTCCCACCACCCACCACGCCCAGTTACCTGAGTCTCTGCATCCTCAGCTCTCTGCTCAGCCTCCAGCAGCCTCTGCTCCAGTTCCTGCATCTGTGAAGTCAGAGACGGAGGGGCGATATTAGTACCAAGCCCTGATGATGAAAGTGGCATCAGGGTAGTCAAGTACACAGACACCACAAGGCCACACTTCACCTGCCTGGCTAAATGGCTCCCAGATATCAGGGTAAAGATTGTCACGGCAATTCTCAGCTCTCTGGTCCCAAGTTTACCAAGCAGATGAAGGGTCACTGCCGTTGTCATCACTGCAGGACAATAGTCCCTTGTATAGGATGTCACTGTCATTCTCCCTGAACGCCATTGCCCCAAACCTGCCTTAGTCTCTGGTGCCTCTTTCCTCTCTACACTGGGTGATGGGTAGGGCCACGGTGCTGTCTGCCCACGTACCCAGCATGGAGCACGCTCCTATCCACGCCTACCTTCTGCCTCTGGCAAGACAGCACTCCTTCCACCCCAAGTATCTACCAGCTAGAGGAAAATGGGGCTCATGAGTATCCTCTTGATTGATTTCATTAATTTAAAAAAAAAATAGAAGAAGGCCAGGCATGGTGGCAGTGGCCTTTAGTCCCAGCACTTGGGAGGCAGAGGCAAGTGAATTTCTGTGAGTTCCTGGAAAGTCTGACCTACCTATCAAGTTCCAGGCCAGCTAAGGCTATATAGTAAGATCCTGTGGGGAGAGGAGTAAAGAAACACAAAAAAGATACTAGAATATTTGTATGCTTGTGTATGTGCTGATCCAGTAACCCCTGTACTTAAAATAATTCTAGCTAAGTAGGTAAAAGCATTTGCTGTGTAAGCCTGACACCTGAATTCCATCTCTGGAAACAGACATGGTGGTTTGAATATGTAATCTTGATACTTCTACCATGAGATGGGGTATGACAGGAGGCAGAGACAGAACTGGCAGGGAATGAGCCAACTAGTGGTGGCATCAAGAGGAGGGTAAGAACCAACTCCTGAAAGTTGTCCTCTGACTGCCATACATATACCTACACACACACTAATAAAATGAAGTTTTAAACTTCTATCTAGCACAGAGTGTAGAATAAAAGTGTACACTTGCAATAACAGCCCCAAGAGATGGAGACAGAAAGATTAAAAAACACAAGATGAACACAGAGAAAATTCCTGACAGCTTGGGCCACATAAGCCCATGTCCAAAAATAAGTAGAGAGAGACAGAAACAGAGACAGACAAACAGACAACATATACAAGGCCAGCCAGATGACTTAGCAGATGAAGGACTCTTGCTATGCCTGGTGGCCTAAGTTAAATCTCAAAACCCATAAAGGTCAAAGGAGAGAGTTAGCTCCAGAGTTGACCTTTGCCCTCCACATGTGCCATGACATGTGTGCCTACACAAACACACCATGCATGCACATTTTAAAAAATTAATTAAAAAAACCTGCCTACTTTGCTGGCTGGAGATGTAGTACTGTGGTCCACTTGCCTAGCATGTAGAAGGCTCTGGATGCACACATTCCCAGAACCATAAAAGACAGGGGTTAGGGAGAGTCTAGCTCTGCCAGGAGAGGCATACTGTTTAGGTCTTTTTTTGAAACAGGGTCTCTCTACGTAACCCTGGCTGCCCTGGAACTCTCTGTAGACCAGGTGGATCTCTAACTTATACAGAGATCTGGCTGCCTTTGCCACCTGAGTGCTGGAGTTAAAGGCATGCACCACTACACTTGGCTAATTCTGGAATCTTATTCAGGGGCTCATCAGGGACCAGATCTAAGCTGCAGCCTTTGGAACAGGTCGTGGCCTACAGGGCACCCCTTTGCAGCTCAGAGCTTAGGAGGTGGAGGATAGGTTTTCCCTCAAGTGACCCCTCTATGTGCTGCATAAACCACTTATGCAAAGGACAAATTTTCATGGCTGACTCTCATATCAAGGGTCCTGTGCCTTTCCTGAGATAGTGCCAGACATTTTCCCTCCATCCATCCCTATTCATCCATTTGAAACATACCTCACCCTTGTCCTCTCTGCAGCTGGATAGAATCGGTGTCCCCTACTTTCTTAGCTCTAGTCCTCACCTCACTTCTCTTGATATTCAACCTTCTCTNCTTCTCTCCCATGGCCTAGATCCTGGCTTGATATTACCAGACAGTCAGCAATTCCCTGTGCCTTTTCATGGGCCTACCTCAGCTGCAATCCCACTTTCCTTGAGCAAAGATGTAAAGGGAAGGGAAGGAGCCCCATTAGTGTGGGACAGGGGATGTTACACCAGAGCCACAAGTCATATTTAAGGGCCTGAGGGTCTTTTTTCTGAGGCTGTCCTTCCCTCATCCATTTGTCCATCTTTTCCAGGATCAAGAATACTTTCTAGGGGGCTAGGGAGATGGCTCAGTGGTTAACAGCACTGACTGCTCTTCGAAAGGATCCAGGTTCAATTCCCAGCACCCACATGACAGCTCACAACTGTCTATAACTCCAGTTCCAGGAGACCTGACAAACTCATACAGACATACAAACAGGCAAAACACCAATGCACATAAAATAAAAATAAATGAATTATTTAAAAATGAAAGAATACTTTCTGTATCCACTGTATCTGAGGAGCAGTTGTTGGGATGTTCCTCCAAAGGTCTAAGTAAAACTCAAAGATTTATACCCCACAGGTCTCCCATAGGAGCAAAGTTTCATGCACTTCCTCCTTTACTGAATTGAGTCATCGTGACCAAAGCCTCAACTCAAGCTAAGAGAGAGGATTGGTTGTGCTACTCAGGCATCAGTTAGAGTCTGGTGGACTTTCTTAAACCTGAGGTTCTAGAACAGTCCTGGAGTTCTCTGACCTTCAGACAGTTTCATGCAGCACAGAACAATACTACGGTCATAGAAGTGGCTGTCCAGCCCATAAAATTCTACTAGATGGCTGGAGAGAAGGGCTGGGTGATAGATAGTGGTGCTGACCAACTCAGCATTAAATAATTCTCCCTTAAGCACTGAGCAGGTTAAATCTCTGCAATTCTAAAACCTGGAGTCAAGAGATTGAGGCCAGGGAGCTGCACAGAAGTGTGAGCCTCACCATATCATGACTGTTGGACAGAAATGAAGACCCTCCTGCTGCTCTGGTCCTTCTAATTAAGTCCCTGTTTGCTTTGGCTGACCAGTGTTGAGGGTTTTGCCTTCCTGAAAGAATATAATCAGTACAAAGACTGGGAGTATTTTAGAGTACAATGAAATATTGAATGGGAAGGTCTTGGCTCCTCAACAGGTTTCCCAGAAGGCTAAACTGTAGTCCTGATGTCTGCCCTATAGCTCAGAAGCCACAAGCTTTCCATGGGAAATAATTCACATTTATAACCTTCCACAACTGTCTGACATGTTCTAATTTTGTCCCATGGGAAAACTTGTCTTACCTCCTGATAAAGCATTTCCAGTTGGGGCAAGAGTGGCCAGCATTGGTTAGACCCAGAAGAAACTGTAAGGCCATCTAGAGCCAGGCACCCCCTGTCAGCCATGGGCAAGCAGCTTCACCCCATAGCTGCTAATGAATGGTCCTTTGCTGCCAACCCTCCCTGTTACTATCTTTCTAGATACTTGGCACTCAAGAGAAATTGCATTCACTTCTTTCTACGTCCCTTTTTTGGGGAGAAGGGGTTCCTAAAACTAGTTTCTGAACATTGAAACATTTTAAACATCTAGAATGTCTGGGTTTCCTCACCCCCTTTTCTTTAAAGATTTACTTTCTTATATGTATGTGTGAGTGTCTGAATACATGTATGTGTGCCACATGAGTGTCTGGTGCCTGTGGAACCTGTCGGAGGGTGGCAGATCCCTTGGCGCTGGATTTACGGGCAGTTACCAGCTGCCCGGGAAGTATACTAGGAACTGAACTCAGGTCCTCTGCAAGAGTGACCCTGGCTCCATGTCTCCAGTCCTCCCTCTTTGAAAAGAACTTTCGAGGGGCTGGCGAGATGACTCAGCAGTTAAGAGCATCTGTTGCTCCTGCAGAACACCAGGGTTTGATTCCCAGCACCCACATGGTGGTTCATAATTGCCAGGAACTCCAGTTCCAGGGGATCCAATTCCCACTCCTGACTTCTGCAGGCACACACATGCACGTAGGCAAAACACTCATACACATAAAAATAAAACAAAACGTAAAAGAACTTTGAGTTTGGTTCGGTTTGTGAGATAGGGCATCTACCTATGTAGCCCAGGCTGTCCGCAAGCTCACGATCCTCCTGCCTCAGCCTCCTGAGTGCTGAGATTAAAGGCGCATGAGCACACTGAGAGCCTTTTAAGAAGAAAAGCATGATGCTTACCCATGCTTCTCTTCCTGTACCCATCAATTACCAACGCTGGCCTTGAGTGTAGAGACATTTTCAATGCTCCTATTTTTATGAAAACAGATTTTCCCTATCGTGGCTGGAGTGCTCGCAGGTGTAAGCAAGCTGACATCATTTTTAAGTTTTGACTCTCCTTTCCCTGAACACTCTCCCAGGAGCAGCAGCGGATGCGTCTTCTCCACAGGGCCTTTAAGACGCACACCTGGAGCTGTGAGATCTGGCTCTGGGGGTAGGCCACCCTTTCTCTGGGCTCTGCTCTTCCTCTGGAGGGTTTCCTAAGACCATATCCTCAGCTCTCCTCTCAGTGTGTGGGTCTGTGGTGAAGTGCCAGCCAAGGAGGTGTCAGGTTTAACACAGCTGTCAAGGATCTGCTTTCACCAGCTGCAGTTAAGAGTCATAAGCTCCCTAGAACTTGGCCGCAGCAACCTGATGAAAAGCACTTGGCACCAATCTGGTATTCAACTCCCCATGTCCACAGTAACTTGTGACATGTGACAACACTGTGAAATACCAGCCCCACGGCAGCAGGAGCAGCAGGACGTCTCCTACACCCAAGCACAGCACTGCCATGCCAAAGGGTTACCTGAGCTAAGAACCACTTCACCTTGGGTCTTCCCTGTCCCTTTGAAAAGGGGGGGGGGGCTCAAGCCAGCTGTGGTGGTACTTGCCTATAATCCCAGTACTTGGGAAGTGGTGGCAGAAGAATCAGGAGTTCAAGGTTATCCTTGGCCACTCAGATGTTTAAAGTCAGCCCGAGCTTAGTAAGACTGTCTAAAAACAAACCCCCAAAAGCTGGGGGTATCACTCAAGAGAATAAAGCACTGCTTACCATGTACAAAGCCCTGGGCTCGATTCCCAGCATCCCAAAAGTGAGTGTCAACATTCTTACTACTACCTTTTACCCACTGGATAAAAGAGCAGAGGTGAAAGCCTAGGTTTCAGAGCCTAGCTGATGCCCTCATGTGGCTTTAGAACAATGCATCAGTCTTCTGAGTACAGTGGTATCAGGTGAACACTAGCACCTGACTAGAACACTTCCCAGTTTTCATACATCAAACTACTAGATGCTTATATATAATATATATTATAAGTATCTAGTAGTTTGACTCATATATATAAATATATAGCAGTTTGATGTGTATATATATGTATATATATAATATGTCTCCTATGAGTAATATATTTATATTTACTTCTACCATTTTGGCCTTTCTATATACCCTTTCCTCTTCTGTTTGTTTTTTGAGACAAGGTCTCATGTAATTCGACCTTGACCTGACCCTTGTGCTTCTACCTCCTGGGTGCTGGGATTACAGGCATGCACTACCATACCTGGCTTATGGTCCCCTTTTCTATACTTTTCCTATTTGTAGTCTTTAATTTCAGTTCCTCATTGTGGTGATCTGAAAGTTAATGCATAACCTAGTTTTATTCATTACCATGTTCATTATTCTAGACTCAAAGACAGCTGACTACTGAGGAGGTAACTTGGTGGCGGGGTGCTTGTCTAGCATGCATGAGGTCCTGGGCTCCATTTCTAGTTCCATACAATGAGAAAGAGGGAGGAAGGGAGGGAACAACTGGTGGTTGTGCCATCGGTTCTCTCTAGAAAACAAAACACCTAAGTTTTAGCTGAGCACGTGGCTATTGAGAATAAAGACATTTCCCAGGCTCCATGATGCTGAGTATAAGCACATGACTAAGATATGGCCAGTGAGATCTGGGCAGAAGGAACACACGCAACCTCCGGGTCACACACTTAAAAGGCAAGAGTGGGGCTGTGGGCATCAGGATGAACCACCTTTAAGCTCAGGGCTGGATTGCTTCTGTCTGGGAATCTACACCTGACAGACACAAGCACTGTCTGCTCTAAGCCATTGTGTTCTTTCTTACAGCAGCCACACTATTAAATAGTTAAGACAGAAGACAGTGATGTTCAAGGTTTTGGTTTTTTTTTTATCCTGTTCTCATTCCTTCTGCCTTCTGAATCTGTAGCTTCACCTCTCTTATCAAGTTTGGAATGTTTTTAGGCATAGTTTTCTCAAATAATCCCTCTCCTTCATGTCCTTCTTCAAGGCCATTAGAGAGCGAGATTTGGAACAGGTTCATGGTTCTAGCACTCACATCTTGCTGTGTCTTTCTTTTTCTGTGTTGTCTTCCTAGAGGTTTCCCTGGTGATCTCTGCCTGTTCCTATCTTCTGGGCAGAGCACCTGCCTTCCATGCATAAGGACCTAGGTTTGATCCCTGGTAACAGACACAGCCTATCTTACGGCGCCAGCCTGATGTTCAATCTATTCACTGAAAAACCCATTCCAAGGAGAACACTTTCTCAAAGGTCTATCTGGTTTTCAAGTCTGCCTGGTCCTTTTGGATACTGTGTTGTTCTTGTCTCAAGTTTTCAGTTTCTTTATTCTGTCATCAGTAGTTTTTAATGAATTAATTTACAGTCTCTTGTCCATGGTTCTATCATTAGAAGACCAATTATTTCTTGTGTATGTGAATTCCTACTAACTATAGACCACCCCCACCCCCCTCCCCCCAGGCACTAGTCATTTTGGGTAACACATCCGTCTTCACTAAGGCTCATTTTGATTCCTGGGGGATCCTGGGTGGTCTGGATTGAAGTCTTGTTCCTCCAAAGAAACTGTGAGTCTGTTCCTACAAGTTTCTCCTGTGTGTGTCCCCCGACCCAGAACTCAGGTTCTTACATCAGCTATATAACAGTAAAAGACTGTTCTTCCCAGAGCCTTAAGTCTGAGAAGCTGTGGCCATCTTTCGGTGCTGGGGGGTGGGTGGGGGCTGATTCTCTTACCTTCATCTACCCTGTTATTTCTAAGCAGTCCGGATTACACAGGATACTCAGTTTTAGCTCCAAGCACCAAACCTCGTCTGACTTCACAGATGTAAAACCTCCAACCTGAAACCTTACGTGACTAAGGGGAGGCTGGTCACTTACCCCACCTCACTGGTGCTTGAAGGGAGCACTTCTGCTTTGTCCCTCTTTCCTTCCTGGGGAGGCCTCTTGCTCTTTTCAGCGGTTAGAAGTCGTTTCCCCCCTCAGGGTTCCTACTGTGCTGTATTCAGGGTTCTCCCTTTGTCTTGTTTATCTGTGCTGTTGTCTATTTTCAGAAGTCTTCCCCAGATCCTCTCCCCAAATGCCACAACCTAAGGCAAGGTCCTCAAACTTTACAGTGACAAAACCATTTTCTAGCAGCCTGTTAGCCACAGATTACTAAAGCACCCCAGAGATTTAGAACAAGAGGACTAGAGTGGCCCAAGAACAGCCGTTCTAAGCAAGCAACCCCCCAGGTGATTCTGGCCAAGTGGTTCTGACCACACCATCCTTAGACCTACAACCCTCTCCCTCAGGTGCCTAAAATCTTACCATCCCACTGGCAGTACCTGGCTGCACCCACAGAAACCCTATGCTGTCTGAACTAGAAAGTGATGCCAATAGACCCGAGGTTCACGATTTCAAGTCCAAGCTAGTCCAAGGCCACACCTCAGCCACGGGAATACCGAAAGTGACACCACTGACTGGCCTTCCCACACTTCAGGGTTCAGGACTGTCAGATGGCCAGGTCATGGGTTCTGTTCTTTCCAGCTTTACTAATCAAGGTTTGGACCTTACCTAACAGGGTGAGCTGAACCTTACCTTTGTACTAAGAAAGCGTTAGCTAAGCACACTGATACTGTAATCAGAACTGCCAGGAGAACGGGTGACTCACTCACCCGTTGTGTTCCTGTACAAATACATTGTAACTGCAGGTTTCCACTCCCTAAATGAGAGTTAGCCACTTGAATGTATCTTCCTAGAGAAATGGGACCAAAGAGGTGAGTTGTGCAGACCAACAGACCTAAGCGTATAAAGATAACACCTGTTCTCATTACTTAGTGCCTCCACCCTCCCGTAAGTCATTAGATACCAGTCTCAAAATGACTGAGAGGTGGAAGTTCACAGAGCCAGACAAGTGGAGAGCCAGGCAGGGCTGACTCCAAAGCTTATCTGTTGTCCCCAGAAAATCAGGCTCATCAGCTTATAGGGGATGGACAAGGAGGGTGGAGATTTTTATTGTTCTCCTAAAAAAAAAATCATTCAGCCCACAAAGAGAATGAAATTGTTAGCCATAGGAGTAATAGTAAAAGAAGTAATGGTGGAGATGAGGAGCCATGAGGGATCAAAGTGACAGAGGACCAAGATGGTTGTATCATTTTTTAAAATTTTAATTGTTCGTTTCTGATAGGGTCTCACTATGTAGCCCAGGTGGGCCTCAAATTCCGGGAGTGGCCTTGAGCACTGCCTGCTTCTGCCTCCTGAGTGCTGGGATTTAAATTGTGCCACACCATCATACCTAGCTCAACTGTATCATTCTTTAGTGTGTGGCACTTGAGGTGGTTGAGTCAGGAGAAATGTCGGATGAAAGCTTAATTAAAAAAAATAAAAAAAAGCTACTTTTCATTTTCCATAAAAAACATGGCAAAGTCTTAATGGGAGTTCATTTTCCCCAACTTGCCCTCTCAACTCTGAACCTGACACTGGCTACTGGCCCCAGCCCTGGTGTGAGGGAACTTCCTGCTCTCCAGGGGACTCACCTTGTCAGCCAGCAGCTCCCTTATCTTGCTGGCCTGCAGGCGGAATCGGAACAGCTGAGTCTCCAGGGAAAGGCAGCGCTTCTGCCAGTCGATGCTGGCCACCTCCATCTTGACTTCTGCCATGCTGGAATCCAGGTATTCCCAGGAGCACACTGAGAAAGGGGAGGTGGAGAGTGAGGAGGAGGAATGAGAGGGAAGGGGGAAGGGCAGAGAAAGCAGGGTGTGGAAAAGAGGTGGATTCCTCTTCTCTCAGCCCAGGGTGTCCAGCTGCAGGAGCAGGAGGCGGAACCACGTCCAGACAAACCTAAGACACCTTCAGAAGAACCTGGTTTCCTTCTCTTTTGGTGGCAGTTTTAATGCATTTCAGTGAGTGATCTTAGGAAGAGTTTCTCTCGGGCTTTAAATCCTCTTAATTAGCATACAAAGCTTTAGGTTTTATTGTGGCATTTTCAAATAGAAATGGTTTTTGTTGATTCTCCTCCAACCCACCGCCCCTTCTTCCTATTCCTGTCACCCGCACACTCTTGCCCCTCCCTTCCTCAACACCTTTCTTCCCTCTCTTGTTCCCTTTCTAGTTTCACAACTGTTGCTGGAACTCCTTCCCTGGGGAGCTGTAAACAAACACCAACTCCCTCCTTAGAGGGCACCAACAACAAACCGAAGATAATTCCACCAAAGGCCAACTTGGGAAACCAGGGAATTTATCAGGCTTACCCAGAGCAGGAGTAAAGGGGTACTTACAGGAATGTGGGCCACCACAAAGCACTCGCACCCCCAGCCTGGGTGACAATGTCCCCATAGCTGCACAGAGGCTTCTCCTCACTCCAGTTAACATTCCTGTCTACATACGCTAGCACCACAAGGCGTGTGAAATGAGGGCATAATTACATGCAACTGTCCAGGAGGTGAGACGAGACCTTCAGGAATCTGGGGGGGGGGCGAGGACCCTCCCCAGCCCTCCTTCTGAGTGGGAATGTCAACAGTCAGCAGCCCCATCCTGGGGGTCACCTGCAAACAGTCACAGCTGTTGAGATGAAAAGTGGCCCTTAAACTTGGATGACGGCACTCTACAGTAATAGCCCATACCCACACGTGCTCAAAGCCTACTCACACACACACAGACGCTGAAAGCTAAGATCCACACGTAAGATAGGAGACGGCCTTTCTGAGTCTAGGTCAAGGTCACCTTACTTAATATAGTGATATCCAGATCTATCAATGTTTCTACAAATTGCATAATCACATTTTTATTTATAGCTGAGCAAAACTCCATTTGGCATGAGCCACATTTTCCCTACCCACTCAACATTCAGGCTGGTCCCATTTCCTTGGTGTTAGAAACAGTACAATGAGAAACACAGATGAGCAAGTGTCTCTGTGGTAGGACATGAAGTCTCCTGGGAATGTGCCCAGGAGTAGTGTGGCTGGGTCATTTGGGAGTTCTATTTTTAATGTTTATTACACTTTAACATATGACCTGACTGTAATTCATGGTGCTCATATACATCTGGGTGTGCAGCCATCCATGGGAGCATGATGTCCCTACCAGGGGCCACACCCTCAAAGAAAACTGTCCCTAGCTCCTCAGTTAGGGACAGAGGTCCGTGAACTCCTGCCGTGATTTCTACATCACATTAGTTCATATTTACATTCCTATTAGCAGTGGCTAATGGTCCCTCTTGCCCCCCCCCCC
>LOJH01000854.1:0-13314 GCA_001685095.1 Ellobius talpinus
ATGTGTATATGTATGTATGTATGTGTATGTGTATATGTATGTATGTATGTATGTATGTGTATGTATGTATGTATGTATGTATGTGTATATGTATGTATGTATGTACCATATGCATGCTTGATATCTGCAGAGGCCAGAAGATGGCATCAATTCCCCTAGAACTGGAATTACAGGTACTTGTGAACCGCCTTGGGAGAGCCAGGAATCAAACCCAGGTCCTCTGAAAGAGCAGCAAGCAGTCTTAAGGAATGAGCCGTCTTCTGAGCCCCACAATCTAAAAGCCTTTTGTGGG
This sequence comes from Ellobius talpinus, assembly GCA_001685095.1. Taxonomy (NCBI): domain Eukaryota; kingdom Metazoa; phylum Chordata; class Mammalia; order Rodentia; family Cricetidae; genus Ellobius; species Ellobius talpinus. The sequence continues at coordinate 293 of LOJH01000854.1, forward strand.
CAGAGTTTTTCTATGTCCCAGCAGTTGCTGTCAAATAACTACAGGAGACTTAATATTAATTATAAATGCTCTGTTGATAGCTCAGGCTTATTACTAACTAGTTCTTACAACTTAAATTAATAACCCATTTCTGTTCATCTATGTGCTGCCCTGAGGCTCATGACTTTTACCTCTCCTGTATGTACTGTTTCCTTTTCATACAGCTGGTGACTCCTCTCACTCTGTCCTTCCCAGTGTCCTTAGTCTGGTTCTTTAACCTAACATTATCCTGTCCAGCTATTGGCCAACCAGCTTCTTTATTAAACCAATCACAGAGACATACATTTACACAGTGTAAAGGAATATTCCACAGCCTTTGGGTGTGCAGTTCTATGGTATCAAGTATATTCCTATTGCTCTGTAGTAATCTCCAGAACATTTTCATCTTCCAAACTACAATTCTACTCACTGACCACAAACTTCCAATTTCCCTTCTCTCCACTCCTGGTAACAGCCTTCTACTTTCTCTCTCTTTGAACTAAGCTATCATATAAATGTAACCATACACTATGTATCCATTTGTGTCTGGCTTATTTCACTTAGCACAATGCCTTAAGATTTCATCTATACTGTGGCATCTGTGAGAACATTCTTCCCTTGGAAAGCTGAAGAATATTTTATTGTGGGTTCACACCATGTTTTGTTCATCAATGGACACTTGCCTTGCTTTTTTGGCTTTGGACTGTTAGGAACACCACTTCTGTGGCCTGGCTGTAACATATCCGGTGAGACAATGACTGGTCCCGTGGTAAGTTCACAATGAATATATTGAATTATTATACTTTCTGTACAGCAGCCGTACCATCTTACTTTGCCACCAGTGACACACAAGAGTCCACTTTCTCCACATCTGTGCCAGCTCTTGTAAGTAATCTCCCATGTTTTTAATAGATCCATCCAAAGTAAGGGTGAAGAAGGGAGATAGGACACTCAGCAGGACCTGCAGAATAGCTGTGCCCACCTGAGGAGCTACAACCCCTTTCTCAGCTGGACATCTGCAGGAATCATCTGCCCTCTCCCTGGGAACCTGCCTGTCCTGTGTTCCTAAGTGCCTGCTCAGCTTCCACCCAGCCTCTAAGCGGAAAAGAAAAACATCAAGGGAAAAAGAAATACACAAAACCCTATGAAAGAGAAACACAAAACCCTATGAATTACAGTGATTCGCATATATGTAATAGAAGTGTTCATCTTTTAAGAGGCAAAGCATGATAGATACACCGTTCATGTATGAGGCTCTATGGGGCAGAGGTGGGGATGGACCAGGCATGAGTGCAGTGGTCAAGTTCTAGGCTTCTTGCCCCGCTTCTGTGCCTGCCTCCATGAGCTGCACCATCCTTAAATCTGTCATTTCTGTCCTTAGGGTAATGATGATCTGGGGTCGGTCTGAAATCTAAGCAGGTAGAATCTGAGGCAAACCGAGAGATTAAAGTGAGTCCTGGGAACCAAATTCGTTCCATTTAAAGGGTGGAATTCGGTTTGCAGTCATGTTCTCTCTGTTTGATTGAGGGTTAAAACAAACACACTGCTGCATAGATGGAATGGCAGCAGAGAGAGCGCAGTGCCTTGTTTTGTTTTCACCGACCTTACAAAGGACAAGGAGAGAGAGTAGGTGACCTCGCACAAGGTTATTACTGCTTAAAAAAGGCTTTAACTGGTCCTTGAAGTAAAAATTCTTGGAAGTACTGCCCAGGAGAAAGCAACAGCATTTTACTGGAGAGGAGGAGAATGTGACTCCACAAGCCCCCTTCTGGGCACAGTATTCTGTCCTGAAAGACAAAGCTAAATTGCAGGAAGTATTTATTGGCACTATCTAGGGACTCAGCAAGGGCCTGTTCTGAATGCAGAGGGCTGGATTCTCAGATAACTAACTGCCTGTGAATGTCACAGCATTTATTACGTCTATTACCCCATGTCTATGGCTATACTGAATAGTGGTCTCACCTGATCTCAGGAAATGTTATCCCCACTCAACTGATGCTTGACCGTACTGTCAGCATCCCATAAGGGGAAAAAAGGGAAGCTGAGATTTCACATTGCAACTTAAGAAAGGGTTTATTTTGGCTCAAGGATTAAGACAGGATACAGTCCACGGTGGCAGAGACATCACAGCAGCAGGAATGTGCGATGTCTCGGTGGCAGCCAGAACCTGAAGCTACTAGTGACTTCACATCCACAGTCAGGAATCAGACCAGAAGTAGGACCAGGCTAAGAAACTTTAAAGTCCAACCCCGGGGACCCACTTCCTCCAGTGAGGCTCCACCTCCTAAAGGCTGTGCATCCTTCTAAAACAGTGCTGTCAGCTGGAGACCGTGTCTTAAAACACATGAGCCCAAGAGGACATGGGACATTCAAACTGTACCATTATATGGTCTTCGGGTACACCTGGAGGTATGTAACCTAAGTGTATTTATGTTGTATGTCGCTGTGAGCCATTGGCCCTCACCTGTGGTGTGAGAAAGCAAACTTAGCAATGATGGCTCTGCACCTTGGGAGGAAGAGAGGAAGGTAGACAGCTCGCGCTAAGGCACGGGAGGGGTCAGCGGTGAGTGAGAGAGGTAGAGGCTCTTGGGTCTGTAGAGATTGGCTCTCCTCCGAAGAGGATAAAAGAATGAATGTTCGGTGTTGTCTTAGAAGGGAAAATGTCCCTGGAAGGCAGGGGTTGTAATTCACACTGTAACAAAGTAATGCTTTCTTGTGTCTAGCATCTTTTTATGTCTTTGAGAATTTGCCAGATTCTTTACCCTTTTGTTTCTCTTCTTTTGTGAGCTGAGCATGTAGCTCACACTGTGTGTGGATGTCTGCATGTGTGGGTGCATATGCACGTATGTGGATGTATATGGAGACCAGAGATCAACCTTAGGTGTTCCCCTCTGCTGTTTTCCACCTTATTTTTATGTATGTATGTATGTATGTATGTATGTATGTATGTATGTATGTATTTATTTATTTATTGAGGCAGGGTCTCTCGCTGTCCCTGACACTCACTTATTTGGCTAAACAGGCTGGCCTGCAGGCCTCAGGAATCCCCTAGTCTCTGTATCCATCCCATTCCCATTCCCGCCAGGATTGCATAGGTGCATACCACCTCCCCTAATGTGTGGGTCCTGGGGATCAGACTCAAGTCCCCCAGCTTGCCTGGCAAGCACTTGTCAACTGAGTCCTCTCTCTCCATGCTGTTCTTAAATTTGGGGTCCTCTAGTCTCTTCCTCCTAATTAAAGATGAACCCCACCTGCCTCTATCAGGATTCTTCCTCAGCCCCGCACATTGCTTCCCAGTGTTGGGCAGTCTTCCATTATTACATGCAATTGCTCCCTTCCTAGCATGATCCTCTGTCCCTTCCTTTCTTAGCCTCTGCTGTCCATTTTCCTTTTCTTATATCAGTTGCCTGTCATACAAATCTCCAGGAATGTAGTGGCTAGAAACAGCAGTGCAGTGTGACTTTTCAGTCCTTTGAAGTCACTGGGTTCCTCAAGATGGCTCTTCCTTGAGGTTTCTCATGTCAGCTGGTGGCTGTGCTTGGACTGTTCCAAAGCCCCAATGAACCAGATGTCTAAGATGGCTTCCTCAACTGGGCATGGTTTTATGCCTATAACCCCAGCCCTGGTGGAGGCAGATGGATCAGTCATTCAAGGCCAGCCTAGTCTACATGGCGGGTTTGAGATTGTCTTGAGCTGCATGAGATCTTGTTTCAAAAAACAAAAAACTGCCAGGTGGCGGTGGTGCACGCCTTTTAATTCCAGCATTCGGGAGGCAGAAGCAGGCAGATCTCTGTGTGTTCAAGCCTAACCTAGTCTACAGAGCTAGTGCCAGGACAGGCTCCAAAGCTACACAGAGAACCCCTGTCTTGAAAACAAAACAAAACAAAAAATGACAAAACAACAAAAAACCCAAAACAAAAAGCTTTAGCTAAAGAGATAGGTCAGCACTTAAAGGCATTTGTTGCTCTTGTAGAGGACCCATCTTCAATACCTAGCACCCACATTAGATGGCTCACAGCCACCATTAACTTCAGTCCCAGGAGATAGGGTACCCTCTTCTGGCTACCTCTGGTACTGCATACACATTTGGCACATGTTTTCTCTCTCTCTCTCTCTCTCTCTCTCTCTCNCACACACACACACACTCCCTCTCTCTCTAAACAAATATATCTTTAAAGAAACCTCAAAACTAAAAATAAATTAATGCAATATAGTTGGATAGTTGTCTTTTTTTTCTCTCTCTCCATTATTTCTACTCCTCTCTTCCCCTCTCACACTTCCATGTCCTTCTGCCCTGGTCTGGACTTCCTCATAACAGGGAGGTTTCAGGCTATGAGACCTCTTACACAGCAGCTGTCTCCCCCCCACACACATGAGGAAGCTCAAGACCTGCATCAGCATAGGAATAGCTTCAGCTTCACCAGTGTCAGAGTGCACAGGCAAAAGCAGGTGACAAATACAGCTGGAGATGTCTTGTTGGAAGTGGTGGTCCTCAGCAAGGACTGATTGCCACACTTCCCATTCATTCCACATAGTCGGTTCCGCTACCTCTTGCAATGGAAATGTCTTACTTTCTTGTATTTCATTTTATGTATGTAATTTTTTTCTATTCATAGTAAGAGATGGAAGGGATTCTTTGGAGAATTTTTGTGTGTGCTCTCTAAGGAATCTTTAAAAAACTCATTTCGATTTAGCTATATTAAATTAGTATCTAAAAGGTCCTATAGAAAGGATGTGTGAGTTTTCTTTTTCAAGAAAATCTCTTTGAGAAATCAGATTTAATTCCTCTCTATTCGACAATGATAATGTATCAAATTTAGGAGGCAGATCGGCTTTAAGGAAAGGTGATCCACCTTCTGTGTGGCCGTCCTTGTGTGAACTCTTCAACAGTCTTGCTTTTCATCCTCAGTCACGGACTAGCAAAGCTGCCATTGCACTGGGGACACACCATCATCTACTCTCTGCTCAGACCTCATTTGACTCTTCCTGAAGCCAGCGCTTTTTCCTAAAGGACTGAAAAGGGGGGTGAAGCTGTTAAGGCCACTGGCTGCTCTTGCAGAGGATCCAGGGTCAATTTCCAGCATTCATGTGGTGGCTCACAACCATCTGTCACTCCTTGAAGCCTCTTATAGATGGTCGGTGTCATTTTCAAATCTTCCCACCAATAGATTTTTATTTACTTAAATCTTTTAAAATTATTTTTAAATGTCTGAGTGTTTTGCCTGTGTAGATGACTGTACCATAGTTTCAGAGAATCTCACACCCTCTTCTGCTGTCTGATCATCTTCCATGAGACTTTACCCTAGACTCCTCTACAAAAATCCACTGACACTCGGCTCCAGTGGATAGGTCTAGACAGCCTAACAGGTGGCCCCGGTTAAACTCGGTAGATTCCTCGACAAAAAGACATGAATGGGGAAAAGGGATTTAGACATGTTGACATAGGTGGAAGGGAGATGAGAGGGAGGGGTGGGAATAAGAATGTATTATTTACAGGTGTGGAGTTGTCAAATAGCAAATTAATGTTCTACAAATATTGTCATAGATCAGCAAGCAAAATGTGGAGACCTCTGTAGCGGCAAGACGGGAGATGCACTGCCTGTCCTCCACGCATGGCCCAGCTCCCAAGTTTAGCTCAGGGTGCCCCTTTTCATGTCATCTATGGATGGTGACACATGAACAAAACTGGGGAGGGGCAAGCCACAGGGAGGAAAAGGCTAGAAGGGTCAGGAAGTCATTAGCATATATTAATTATCCGTAATGATGGATTTCCTGATGACCTCTCCTCTATTCTGCTCATAACCCCTCACTATCTTCGTATCCCCTTCCTACTCCCCCTCCTCCTTTCCAACAGCTCTACTTTCCTGTCTCTTGTCACCCAGTGAACCGTCGTTAGGGTGTCTTGATTACGTAGGAACATGAGTAGCAGGTTGTTCAGAGGAGCAGAGGCACCTCACCAATGGCTACACCACAGAAGATAATGTCTCCCCCTCCTCCAGCAACTGCCAATAGCCTGTAGATCGTCAGGGTGTTGTGTGGGGGTGGCAGTTTATAAGTCTCTACACCTTCCATGACCAGGCCAAATCTTACGTGGGCCATAGTCAGGCTGTCACAGTGCCCTGAGTTCGTGCGTGCAGCCACATGCCGTGCCCAAGAGACAGTGTTCTATACCATTCCACCCCGTCCTTGGGCTCTGCCTTCTCCTCAGTGCTCCCCAAGTCTTGGATGTGGTGATAGACACAGATGTCCCACTTACATTGGACACTCAGTAGTCACCTATTCATCAACCTTGGAGCAGATATGAGTCTCTATAGTTCCCACTGTCCATGACAAATTGAAGCCTCTTTTCCCAAAGCTGGCATCAGCACTGACCTATGGGAATAAGCATGCATATTTAGAAGGTAATTTGACAGGCATATCATACTTATTTATGAAAGAGCAATAGCCTTCCAGTAGGACCCATGACCTCCAGCCAGGTTTACAGGACCAGATGTGAGTGCCCTCCTGTGGCGTGGACTGCAGTTCCAATCAGGAAGCGACTGGCTACTGTCATAAGAGCCATGCCACTCCTCCACCAGTGGGCACTTCTTCTCTGGGTATAGTTGGTAGCCAGGCAGTCAGGGCCCACTGCTGAGGAGGATGGTTCAGACTCTGCTCCCCTAGCTGCAGAGCACAGTCCAGCACTAGGAGACCTCCCAGGCAGGAAGGGGGTCTTTATCTCAGTTCCCTCTTGATTGATTCTCCGTGTTCTGTGGGGAGAGCATGGGGCACATCCACCACCAAGGCCTCAGCATCTTGTTCTGGTGGGCAACCAATTGCATTGACTGCTGACCTGCATTGTTTGGGGGACCAACAACTCTTAGGTAGTTGTAGTGGGTGATAAGTTCTACAATATTTCATTCATTCTCATACCTTTCTGCACAGCCGTATTCTTTGGTGCTGATGAGGGAACCCGAAACCAAGAGGCTTTAAGTAACTTGACCTCATGCCAATCCTTTGTTCGACTCTTGAAACTCCTGTTTTCAAACTGAACGTAGTACAAAGATTTTGCTTCATCTCGGGCAGAAGGGAGGATTTCAATCTGAACTTGCCCGGCAGTTCAGCCAGTGTTCCTTCAGCCCCTTGGTCTTGTGAATCCACCGCTGGTCACTGGTAATCTGTGAAGTGAAACTGGGGAGCGGTCGTGAGATGAGCCCGTGGCACCAGGTCAAGTAACACCAGTTATCACTCTCTCTTGTTTAACCCTATAGTGGAGTGCGACAAGGAGTTCTCCCCACGCCAGCGACACCACAAAGAGTTCAAGTTCAACTTATCCCAGATTCCTGAGGGTGAGGCGGTGACGGCTGCAGAGTTCCGCGTCTACAAGGACTGTGTTGTGGGGAGTTTTAAAAACCAAACTTTTCTTATCAGCATTTACCAAGTCTTACAGGAGCATCAGCACAGGTATGAAGGCTCAAGGAAGCCCAAAGGTGGGGCTGCTCCCTGCTTCTCACCCTCTCTCCTCATGTGACCCCAGGTGTCTTTGGAAGGTGGTCTGGCGGTCAGGGGGCTATGGAACATGAAGGGCTGGTGTGCTGAAGGGTAGTGTTTACCCGGCAGGGTGTTTTGTGGCTAACTAGATTTTTTAAAATAGGGGTCTTTCCCCAAGCAAGTCAGTAATACTTAGTAAGCATCCTTGATGACAAGCTAATCGATTATTGGGAATAACTGCTTCCTGTTATTGTTTGGTCCTCAGCTTTGATGATGTGTGGCTAAAATTAATGCACACATTAAAATTATAGAATAATGCTTACAAGTGATTGCAAGTCAGGGGACTGCAAGTATGTCTTTGTGTGTATAGTATGCGTACATGTTTACTTTGAATAAGCAGATTCAAACACTACCATTTAGATGCAGGGAATGATAGATTACTTTGTCGGTATGTCTATGTTACTATGCTTTGCTAAATGAGTTCAAGTGACTGCTTTATAGGGGAAAAAATCTGCAATAAAGTATATTCATGGTGTTGCCTAGCAATGAAGAACAACTTGGCCAGTAGCTGATGGAGCATGGACAGGCAGAGGACACGGTAGTAAGGCTTTAACTCAAATCTGTAGTCCCAGAAAGGAAACCAATGAGTCTGAAGTGTGTTGAGCAGACGGGATTTGTCTAGCACATCGCTTGGTGAGAACAGAATACAGGAAGTGGAGAGTCACATGACACAGGGTGCAGCTTAAGCCACGGATCATGCCTAGAGCAACTAGAAAGTAAATGCAAAGATAAGCATGAAAGAAGGGAGGAGACCCCACACTTACAGACCCAAAGACACTTCAGTTTGGCCTTTTTTCTGAAGCAGGGTTGCCGCGTAGCTCAGGCTGCCCTCAAACTGGCAGTCTTCTGGCCTCTGCCTCCTGAGCCCTGGGATTATAGCACACCCACAGTCTCCTTTGGCATCTGAAACCAAATCTAAATTGCCTTGAAAGACTGTCGACTTTCCAGTAGGTTCCAGAGATTCCAGATTGACCCTGGTTTCTTCTGGATATACAGATCTGTGGGGGGAGGATGGAGCTAGCCGTGGGAAGGGCTGCTGTTGCTTTGAAGGCACACCAGGGTCTGGCTCAGGCCCTCTCAGGTCTGTTCCCTGGGAACTCTGCTGGAGAGAATCTCTATAAGCTCCCAAGAGGAGTTGAGAAAGAGTGTGTAGGAGGGAGCTGAGAGACAGAGAACAGGCTCTCAGTGTCTTAGAGCTCCACCTGAGGGAGGAGAGACTGAAGAGGGCTTACAGGGGAGACAGAGCTGGCAGCTATGAGTGGGGAAAGGAAACTTTAGGAGGGAGCAGAGAGCAGGAGCTGTGGGACTGCAGGAGGCCCCTAGGGGAGGAGACAAGGAAAATGTTATGATCTGCTGGCCTGTCTTGTCACCTGGGTACCCTGTCCCTTTAAGAGACAAGCCCCACCCTCTCCCAACCCTCCCCTTCCCCTTGGATCTCCCACCTCCTCCAGCCAGAGCTCTCTCTCTTTGGCCTCTCCTGAAGAGATGACTTCTGCTCTCTCTCCCCCTTCTCTCTCCCTTCTCTCTCTTCTTCTCCCTTCTTCCCTTACCCCTCCATAACTCACTAAATAAACTCTATGCCCAAACTCTCTGCATGATGTATCTGTCTCTGTCTCTCACCTACTGCAGTCTTCCACCTGTGAAGGTGACCTGCTAAGGCCTCAGGGGACTCGTTGAGGCCTTGGGTCACCCACGGCTACCCCTTGTGGGACTGCTGCCCCTCGTGGGACTGGCCTCCCTCCCCCATCCTTATATCTTTGAAAAAGAATAACAGGAAAGGTCTCAGGTGGTCCCAGGCTGGACTGCGGGGGGGGGGCTGTAGCTCCTAGGAGGAGGTGAGAGACTGGGGCTTTGGGGAGAAAGGGAGATGGGTGAGTGTCTTTAAAGATGTCCCCATAAATAGCCAGATGGGTGTAGCGGTCCAGAGCTGAGAGTCCTCAGGTGGGTGCCTTGGCAGGGAGATGTAGAAGGCCCTAAGTGCTGGGAGACACACTTAACAAAGTAGTTGAGAAGTAGCAGGTGGAGGAAAGCTTAAGTACTGGACTCTAGAATTTGCAGTCAGATTTGGTGGATGGCGAAAGCCAGGAGAAACAAATCAATGCTCCATACATACTTTAGGAGAGTCAGATCAGCAGCTTGGTTCAGAATGGACAAATTCCTGGGACTGGAACTCATTTATGTCATTCCTAGGTTTCAGCACCAGATGACTGAAAAAAAGGAACAAAAGAAAGACATGACTGCCCTAAGTGTGGAATGAGATGAAGGTTTATCATAGATGAAAGGGAGGGCAAAGCCAGAGGTAGCGGCATCTGGAAAAGTCCAGGGTGAACATGGTTAGACTTATGGTTAGACCAGGCCATGTGAGAGAAAAGGGGTTGCGGGCGGGGGAGGCAAGAGAGGAGCCACAGACCATGAGTGGCAACCTGGGCCCAGAGAATGGTGTAGCCAACATGGCTGAGTTATATAGGGTCCAGAGGAGCTGGAGGAAAGGAAACCAGCCCAGTCCCTGAGCTGGAGAATTCAGGGTAAGGAACAGGAACAGTACCCTGTTCCTTACCAGTCAGCCAAGGAAGACTGTTAGGGACTGAGGGATGCTGGAAGAACCTTGGTGGCCAGCATCCCCTTGGATATGTTAATAGGTCTCTTAGTTAGCCCTTTGTTCCAGGTTTGAGACCCAACAATAGAAGGACCAACAGATGCCAGGCACTGGGAACACATCATGAACACATACTAAAGCTGTAGGTAATGTTTTAGCTGGGACGGTCAAACAATGAGTGAGCTATAGGCATTGGGGTATGGAGACAATGGGCCAGAATTTCAGAACAAGGAAGATTTTGGTGTTTGCTTTTCCCTCATAAATACAAGTTTATCACAAGAGCTGTTTTGTTTGGGAAAACGACGTCTCTCCTTGCTAGATACCCATCTTTTGATGCAATGGAGAGAACCAGCATTCAGTGGCTCTTTGGCCCTGTCTTAGCCTTTGGCTTTTCAATCTGCCCAACTGGATATTCCATTTTACTTCTCTAGTGAGAATAGCCTGAAGGTACTTGTTGGGCTCACAAGTTTGTTTGAAATGCAGGATTTTTTCCCTCTCTCACAAGAAAAGTCCTAACAAAAACGCTAGGCTAGAAGTATAGTGACTGCGAAATTTTTCAAAAGAGTTTTTATTTCAAAGAGAGTGCTAGCAGGAGCTTTGTGAGATGTATCCTGAACTCTGGCCAAAAAGGAACAGCTGCCACGTGCTCAGGATGATGGTGACATCCTTCCTTGGACTAGCAGTGCGTCTGGAAAGCAGAAACTAGAATGGTCCCAACCTTGGATGACTCTCGGGTTGATTTGTCTCGTAGGATGGGAGCGCTTGGCAGCTGGATGTGTTTAATTTGTGTGCCTGGGAGAATACTAGGAAAGCTGGGAGACTTTCAGGCTGCTGAAGGCCTCCAGGTTGGTTGGGGGAGGTGTTCTTATCTGTGGGCCAGGAGCCCAGACCTCCTGCTACTTCCAAATGTTCTTCCAGAGGCCTCCAGACTTAGCTGCAGGGCTCCTTGTGCTGGTTTGACCTCCCCATCTGTACCATCTTGGGGTGTCTTGGCTGAACAGGCTTTTCTGAACAGAAAGGAAATGTATTTATCTAATCTGCACTGAAGTGCAATTTGTAGCATTTGTTGTGTTCACTTAGTAACAAATGTTTGTGCTACAAAGTAGTTAGTTGGGCTCCTGGAGGGAGGGGAGTTGGGTTTTTAAATGCTAACTCAGAACTTCAGCTAAAGGCAGAAGAAATGCCATCTTGCATCTTCTGACATAAAGAGCTGATTGGGAGGTGACAAGAGCCCCTGAGAAGGCAAGTACTGGCTGTAGAAATGTGTTTCTGTAAGTAACTGGATCAGGTAAGTTTACAACACTACTAGCAAGTGACTTCTTAAGGACAGGGTGCTTACTCCAGAAACATGGTACTTGACCTGAAGCCTGAGACTGGGCATTGAAATGGAGCGTATATAAGTCAAGGAAAGACCCGAAGCAACCCTTAGGTTACAGTGAGAGCAACTTGATTGTTTATACCAAGTCCGAAGCATTCAGAATACCCTATGCCTATTCTTTTAAAATTTGCTCCGTGGTGGGCTAGCAAGATGGTTCAGTAGGTAAAGGTGCTTGACATTCACACCTGGTGACCTGGGTTCAATCCCCAGCACCCACATGAAGGTAGACAGAGAAGCAACTCCACAACGTCGTCTTCTCATCACCACACACGTCATAGTGCACACATGCATCATGCACACAGGCACATGGCAAAGTGACAATAAAATTTAAGTTAGTCTGGGGTTTTGTGAATGTTTATGTTTTAAGATGAGTTTATGGAATGTGTGTTAGTTACTGTTCTCTAGCTGTGAAGAGACACCATGACCAAGGCAATTCTTAGAAGAGAAAGCATTTAATCGGAGCTTTGCTTATAGGTTCAGAGGGTTAATCCATTTCCGTCATGGGGGAAGCATAGTAGGAGGCAGGCATGGGGCTGAGAGCTACCTCCTGATCCACAGGCAGCAGACAGAGAGATACTGGGCCTGGCGTGGGCTTTTGAAACCTCAAAGAACCCCCCCCCCGTGANGTGACATACTTCCTCCAATGCTCCACACCTTTTCATCCTTCTAATCTGTCTCAAAGAGTTCACCAAATTGGGGGTTAAGCATTCAAATATATGAGCCTATGAGGGCCATAGTTATTCAAATCACCAAAATATTCATGTATAAAATTCTCAAAGAATTAATAGAAAATATATTTAAAGCGAGAGCAAGATTTGCTACTGCAAGCAAATACATCCTTAGAGTAATACTGATATAAATTTGCTCTTTATATAGAACTAGCAGTTTGGAAAAGGTCTTCCCTTCATATCCTGTCATTAGGTTTCCCCTGCTCCGTCAAATAGGAGAGGAAAAGGTCACCTTTAAGAGAAGAAAGCATGGCATATTTGAGTTTTGCTGAGGCTAACTAATGCTGAAAATATGGTTTGTTGTATTTTCTAAAAGTCACCTGATGACATGGGGGTTTTTCCTAAGCTCGGAAAAGCAATAACTGCCCAGAAGAGGTCAGCATGCCCCATACCTCCATCTTTGGAGCTCAGATGCAGGTGTCACGAGGATGCTCTGGCCTGTTTCCATTGGTGGTAGACCATGTCTGCTAGAATTCAGGCCTTCATACAGCAGAAGGCCTTTCCATTCTTCAATTGTTCTCTTGACTCATCTCTGCCCATCCACATGTTTTGTAGAGGAAGTGGGAGAAGGAGAAGAATGGGATAAATTTGTGTGCCACCATCCACACTCTCCCACATATCATCCTGTCCGTTTGCCTCTTCGTTACAATCTTCTGTGTGATGTGCATGCTTGGAGTGCACTTACAGGCCGCTCTGAGTTCCTTTTGCCCTCCCATAGCCACACAGAGTACGACGATGGTAGCACGTTGGTACACACACACACACACACACA